>JAADWP010000504.1:0-21337 GCA_023336215.1 Globisporangium iwayamae
CCCCCCCCCCCCCCCCCCTTAAGCCCCGCCTGCTCCTTCGTTGTCCCACTCGTCTGTGATTAGTGTCACCCATTTGTCGGGTTTCACTCCTGAGCTTCTCTGGCTACCACAAGCTCTGCTTTCGTTATTGCGGTGCCTGCGTCCCCTCGCTCTCTCTGCAGTCCGCCAGTCAAAATCGTTGCTTCTCCACTCGTTCGTGCCGCGCAGCTGGGCGTTCTTCATTGGCCATCTGTCTTGTGCACTCGACCTGGCGCCCATTGCCTGGTTCGCCAGGTGATCCGCTATGTTATTGTGTTTTCGGTAGTGGTGCGTCCATGAGACGACCCATGCAGTCCACCAGATACTGTGCCTGCTGATACGTTCGAGCGAGAGCCCATATTTACTTGTTTGTTGCGTGCGGATTCATGTCAGCCGTACAGGTTCATGGAGGACAGATTGCGAAGATTTAGCCTCTCCGATACTTAAGTATCACGCGATGGAATTCAAGTGTCCCGCAGTGATACTCAGCTACACTCCAAGAGTACACTTGAGCACTCTATCGCTGGTAGGTGCTGAGACGTATGAAGTGAAACGAGTTCCATCGAAAGGCGGCCGTGCAAGCCCGATCCTTGGGGCACACATTGCACTACAGCCGTCGCATTTCCTGTCCAGCAATCAATCAAAATTAGTTTCCTCATGACCTCACCTGTAAGACATCCCTCCGGAAGAGCTTCATGACACCACATACCGTACGTGCTTACTGGGTTTTCACTCTTTCACGCCGTCTCTATTGTTGTTGCTCGTGCTCGCGCGATACGTTATAAAAAAATTAATACTAAACAGACTCGGCCACTGAGGCCAAGTAGTGAGGAGAGAATCACAATGGCTCCTCGGCCTTTTTTCTTCTAATAAACTCGTCTTCTTGATCTTGAAATCCAAGCTGAGATGTCACATCACTTCACTCAGATGAAGACGGTGGGGGCGACGGCGCAGCGGGGGTCTCACTCGCTCTATCCCCATTGCTCACTGCTGGCGCCAAGTATGGTTCGGTGTCGCCACTGCTTTGCCTGAAAGCCTCAGCGGACGCGAAGCTCGAGGTTGTTTCTGCGAGGTACTGCTCCTGCTCAACCTGGATCGGCACGCGCTTGACGTGCGGCTGCTGGTGGTGGCGTGACGGCGGGAGCCCGTGGGTCTTGGTCGGCGCCGGTGCGATGAACTTGTTGTTCTCGAACAAGAACTGGTTCAGATCCACATGCTCAGTCGCGAACTCAAACATCGTCTTAGTCTCAAAGTCCATCTTCTCGACGTCAAAGCCCGCGCGCACGGGGTTCTTCTCACCTGGGTCGCTCGCCGGCTCAAACACTTTGAACGCACCGTCCGGGAAGAACGCGAACTTGCGTGTCTCGGTGCGAATACCCTTGGTCATGCCGTTGAACGGGTTGCACATCACCACGCGCCGATCCTGCAGCACTGTGGGCGACGATAGCGACGCCAGTTGCTCTTCCGTCGGCTCCTCAGCCAATTCTGGCTGAAGGGCCAGGTCCAGGTCTTCGGCGGTTGGTACTGGTGCAGGTCGACGGCGCTTCATCGAGTGGCCGTAGCCGTGCTGGTAGAGCGGCTCGTCGGGGGACACGCCGATAATGTCGGCCACCGTGGCCATGAGGTCCGACTGCATCGTGAGCTGGTCCACCTGCATGCCCTTCTCTTGCTCGCTCAAAAAGTCGTCAGCGAGGATCAGGAAAGGCACGTGCGAGCCTTCGTCATAGATGCCCGAGTCCGCGATCGATGGGTTGTTGTGCTCCATGCGGCCGTAGCCGTGGTCGCCCTGGATGAGCACGACCGTGTTCTTCATGAGCCCCTTGGATCGCATCTCGCGGATGAACTTGCCCAGCATCTCGTCGGAAAAGTACATCGAGTCGATGTACTTCTTCGTGTACGGCGTGTACAGACTCGAGAGGTCCGGCACTTTGTAGTCATCTGGGAGCGCCCACGGGTTGTGGCTCGAGATCGTGTACATGTCAATAAAGTACGGCTCCTGGAGTCCTTCCCAACCAGGGAACGACTTGATCGCAGAGAGCGACTCAGTGCGTTTCTTCTTCTTCGCCTCCGCGTCCTCGGTCTGTTTCTTGTTCTTCTTGGAACGGTTGCGAAGCAGAGACGGTCTCGTAGTCTTCGTCTCTGTCGAGTTTGCTTCAGGCGCAACAGAAGCAGCATCAGCACCAGTCGCAGAAGTCGAAAGTGGGAGTCCCGTCGTGGCCTCGAGCTCACCGGTGCTCACCGTAGCAGCAGTGGCGCTGCTGTTCTTCTCCTTGTCGAGTGCGTGCTGTCTTGTCGCGTTGTGCGAGGACTCGATCGCGTGCAACAGCATTTCGAACGAGAGGTGGTCGTGCATGCCCCAGGAGAAATGGTCGTCGTCGCGGTTCTTGTATTCGCGCACTTCATGCAGCATCTTGCGGATCTTGCGGTCGTCCACGAGTTTGTCGAAGCCGTTCTGCACGAGGAACTTGTCCCAGTACTCCCAGCTCAGGTTCACGGCGCTCCAGAACATGTTGAAGTACCCGCGCTTCTTCAGGTACTGCGGCAACCCGCGCACGTTCAGCGACGTGCCGTAGCGCTTCAGCGCAGTCGTCTCGGTGCATGACGGCAGCATACCAAAGAGCTGTGTCAATAGGGTGCGCGTCGTCTGCACGCACTGCGTGTAGTGTTTCCTGTAGAGCACGCCGGTCTTCGTGAGCTCGTCGAACTCGGGCGTTGCGCTCTTGCCGAACTTGGCCTTCCGCTCGGCGCCGCCCAGAACGCCCACGTCGAGCGCACGCCAGGACTCCATGCTAATCACAATGATGTTGGGTAGTGCCACCTTGGTCACGGTCTTTGGTGGGGCCGTAGCGGTTGAGGTAGCAGCAGCAGCAGCAGTTGTAGGTGCCTCAGTCGTCGCGTCTTCGGCCGTGGTGGTCTCGTTTTTAGCAGCAGGGGTGAGTGCCGGCGCTTCTTGGCTTGAGTCGGTCTTGGCGATCGAATCAGCTCCAGTTTCAACGACAATCGTTGTCGCGTTCTTGAGCTCGATCTCAAAGAAGCTCTCGCCAGTGTAGCCGACAGTCTTTCGCCACAGCAGCGCGCACCGGTCGTCATTTCCAAGTCCTTCGGTCTCATAAATTTCGTTCTTGTCGAGCGTCGCGAGCAGCTCCTGGGACGCGAGCGTGCAGTTGATCTCCTCGCGGCCGATAGTGGTCGAACGCACGAAGAAGCCCTCGGTCTGCAGTGAGAACATGGCGTTCGACATGAGCTTCATGTCCACGCCCTTGCCATCCACCATGAGCGACGCCGTGAGCGCGACGAGCGTCATCACGACGCTCGTGACGAAGCAGCGCAGCACGACCATGGACGGACTCGGCTTAGACGACACGGCGAACGCGGCCGAGGACGACGCCGGCGTCGACGAGCTGCAGCCAAAGAGATGCACAAAGAGCGACGAGGGCTGCTGGTTCGCGTGGTGGTGGTACAGACTGTGGTTCTGTCCACTGCGTCGGCGGGCGCGAGTCATTGGTGGTTGCGGTGGTTTTGCGGCAAACCAATGCGCCGGGAACAGCGACGCGATGAACGCCCGGAACCTTGTTGTTTGCACAGAAGCGCCCGAGGTAGCAGGCAACGGCAGCGCCGAGGACGCCGCCGTGGACGACATCATCGAATCCTTGCGCTTACCGTGGTGGAAGTGGCTCTGGCACGAGTAGCAGCTGAAGAAGGCGCCCGGGAGGAAGAAGAAGCTCGGCAGCAGCGGCAGCTTGTTCGCGTAGAAACCGTATGTGAGCGTGCCAATGAGCGCCAGGTACACAGCCCAGGAGCACACGACCGTGCGCGTGAGTACCTCTTCGTCCAGCAGCGACGCCGTGAACTGCGACGCGTAGTTGAAGAAGATCTCGACGAACGCGCGGTTCAGCCGCGGGTGCATCGTCACCTGCAAGCAGAAATCCACGACGCTCGCGATCGTCGCCGCGACGACCACCGCCTTGATGAGCACGGCCACAAGGCAGTTCTGCAGCGCACTGCGCACTTTCATGTACAGCCACGTGCCGCGCGGTGCGATCGACGATAAATAGGACGCCGTCGGACCAGCGACGCCCGAGCTCGCGAGCAGCGTTGTGTGGCGGCCAAAGCTGTCGACCGTTGACGAGTCCGAGTCATTACCGCCGTTGCTCGAGTCGTACTCGCTGCTCAACACCGGCATGTACACGGGATGCCGCATCTGCCGACTGGGGTTGTGCGCGTAGCCGCCGTCAAACGACGACGAGCCGCTGTCGCTGCGCAGCCATGAGTTGCTGCGTTCACTAAGAGACCTGCCATTCGCTGCGGAGCTCCCCACACCGCCGCTCAGACTCAGCAGCGAGCTCTCGTGCAGCAGCAGCTTGACGACGCAGATGAGCGTCGACGCTTGGAAGAACACTGCGACGTCCTGGAAGAGTCCCGCGACGAGCCCTTTCAGCATGCTCGTGCCTGAAAAGCGGTGCGAATACCGCAAAAAGTTGAGCACGCGACCGAGCACGGGGAGTCCGAGGAACGCGTACACGAGCACGGCGAGCCACATGATCTGGTACACGCGGTGGCTCATGAACCGCCGTCCGCCGCCGCTACTGTTTGCCGCGTTGTTGCTGCCCACGACACCGTTGATGATCGGGTTGCGCACGGAGAGTGGACTCGCGTCGCCGAGCGCGGTAAGCGCGCTGCGTCTTCGCTGGCCCCAGACGCCCCACCAGCGGCGCGCGCCGGCACTGTCCAGATCCTCGGGGCAGTGCGCATCGTCGTGCTGCATGGGCGAGAGCCCACGGTTGCGTCTATAGATCGTCGCCATCCGCGTGCCTGTCTGTGTCGTGTCTGGTGATTGATCTGTCTGTCTGTCCGTTGGTTGTAGCTCTTGCCGTGCAGCAGCGAGAGAAGGGATAGCGCCTGCACAGATAGAGCCGCCGCTGTTCTAACGAGCCACACACCCACACACTCACAGATAGACGCGCTCGACTGATGCTTGTGGGCGCTTTGAAGCTTTGACAGACGGACGGACGGGCGGGCGGGTGGGCGCAATGGGCAGCTCCGTCGTCCCTCGCGCGGTGAATGGGATAATACGATACAAAAGCCGCTCATAAGCGCGAGAGGGCGGCAGGCGGCTGGCATAGTGGAACCAAGTGAGCACAGATGTGTTACTTCAGAGCACTCTTTTTGGCGGTGCTTTTTTTGCCTCTCTCTGACTTATGCGTCAGTGGAACTATGTAGGTTCTTCAGGACATATGGAAAAGGTAGAGCGCTTATTATTACTTCAAATGCTAGAAAGCGTTAGCGAATATAAAAAGGATCTGAAGTATTAGTGGGATGGATGAGAGTTGGATATCGAAATATGAGATGGAGGGGTTTCGCCGGCGGTGGTTTCCCTTTCTCGAAGATTCCCTGTCATTTACAAGAGCAACAAGCTCTCTAAGTTTAATTTGTGAAAGGGGTGTCGCGCGGTGCGGATTTTCGGACACAACACTATGGATTCATGGATTCCTCCATTTCCTTTTTCGGCCGTGTGTGTCACACTGCCATGACACGACACCCAGAATGCTGAATTTCGAGTGGCTTTTTTTTGTGTTACAACTCACGCTGACTTCACAAAGCAGCGAAATGGAGAAAACATACGCAATTTCAGAGGTGATTCAGCCATTTTTGAAGCGTGAAGTAATAAGCCAATTGTGCTACTTCAAGACAGGGCGCTTAGCGGATCCTCATCCTCGCCATGCAGATGAGTTGCGAGCGGATCGGTAGGATTTTTCGCCCAACAAGCGTCGCAGTGAAGCCATTCCTTTGCCTCCATGTAAAAAGTCAAATGGAGCAGTCACACGCTCGCCAGCCTACACAAATCAAAGGAGAACTGGGATCTTCTTCGTAAACCCAGCTAGTGAAGTGATGTTGGGTTTCTTTCGAGAGCGCTTGGATCGCTCGCCATCATCCATCTCAGGCTCCAAAAATACAACGAATGGCACGTCAGAATGCGGACGGCTAAGATCCAAGACGGGCGCGTGTGAAATTCATTGGCGCAACGCAGGCCATCAATGCGTTTGCTTGTCATGGGATGCTTCTCCCGTTTTTCCCAGTCAGTCTATTTTGGCTGAGATCTGTGAAACACCTCCGACAGCAGCTATACTTATGGGCGGCTTCGATACTACTCTTCATAAGGATAGGCCGTCTGATTGTGCTAAAAATGTATGTGACTACATTTTACGCTGTTAAGACGATAGACCGCGGCGCTACTCCTAAAGGAGGCAAAAGTCGAAGGATCCAGAGAGCCAGGACTGTGGACCCATTTGTAGTCTCATTTCGGCGTTCAAAGCACAGCCTCACGTGACCTTCTGATCTGCCCCAAGATCGCCACACGGCTTCACCAGTTAGTTGCTGCACACAGGCAAGTCGAGACCTCTCGAAGTAGAGTGTGTGTCCTCTGTGACCTCCTCTTTCCTACCCGACTCTAACTGCTGCAGATATCGAGTCACCCGGCCATTTCTGCAGCGGCTCTCAGTTCCTCGTACTGGTGCTGCTGGTGAAAATCGAGCTCAGCGCTAATTGTTGTCGTAAAAGGTCACATGATGTCCTAAAGCAAGTCTGGCGATCCTGCTAGCTATAAAACTGAAGGAGCATGGCGTGTTGTAGGTTAACAAGGATGCAGCGCAGACCGAGACAAATGAAGCAACAAACCCTGTGGTTCAGCAGTGGCTTTCCTGATAGGCAATACTTTCGAGCTCGAGCTGCACTGCACGCTCGATAACGCAGCATCCACATTGTCGCACTCCTTTATGTCGTGTCATAGGTGAATTCCAACCCTTGCATCTTCATCAAAGAAAACATATATCGGTAAAGTACCGGTATTTTGTATTTGCTAAACTGGCCTTTTTCTTGTGCTGCGACAAGAGACGGTATAATACCGGTATTATATTGCCGTACTGGTACCATCGTCTGAATTGTGATACTTTGTGCACCCTCTCCTTGTGTCTCGCGTGCGTGCGCAAGTCAATCAATCACACGAGAACCAAAGCAGCAGAGCATGGCCGGCAACAAGCTCAGCGACGCCGTTGCCGCCAGCGCTCCCAGAGGCACCCTCAGCTCCACATTTGCAGCCAGCAGCCAATGGGGTCTGCGCCGCTCACTCTTCGCACTGCTCGGCGCGCTAGTGGTGCTCGTGATCTGGTCCATCGGTGCCGAGTACTCGGTGCTCATGACCGCCAAGGGCTCCTTCCTGTCGCTCATCCATTCGGCGTCCGACGTCGAGGAGGGCGACGAGCTGGTCGGACAGCAGTTCTATCCGGACGAAGTGTTTGAGACCGACTGGTCCACACAGATCCCGGACGCCGAGCTGCTGCACGTGAGCGCGCTGCACAAGGCGTGCGTCAAGAACAAGGACGCTGTAATCCCGTGGACCTTTGGTATTGAGGCCATCGCACCGGCGGCGGCGTCAACTGCGAATGCGAACAAGACCACAGGCAATAAGAAGCAGGATGCCGATGATACGACCACGAGCCCCGAGAGCGTGCTCATCTTCGAGAACGATCCGGACCTACTCGACAAGCTGCGCCAGTGCCCCGACATTGACGTGTTCATCCCCGAGGGGATCCGGTCGTTCGGCTACTGCGAAGACGCGGCTGTCTACACAAAGTGTGCGATCTACTGGTTGCGATGATGACCGATTCGCCTGCCACCTAGGAACTAACTCTCGCTTTCGTGTTGTACAATGTAGTCCTTCAGTCGCGCATGCTGCCGTTCTGGGTCACGAGCCTCAAGTTCCACGACGCGAAGCGCAACCGCACGATAACGTACCACGACCTGTGTCCCAAGACACCCATGCTCTTCTTCAACCATTACTGGGAGGGTGTGACGACATCCGCCTCATGGCCTAAGAGTAAGCCCATCTATCTCATGCCTAACATCGAGATGCACGAGCTGGGCGCGGACAAGTACTGGGAGGCGGACGTGGTGCTCTGCAAGACGGCCATCTGCGCACGGTATCTGACTAAGTGGTACGCGCAGCAGGGCAGCCCCAAGCACACCAAGGTCTTCTACACGCGTCACACGACGTCCGACGTGGCGCTGGCCGTGCGCACCAAGCTGGGCGCCGACGCCATCGCGCCTAAGAACTTCTCGAGTTTGCGCTTCACACACACGGCCGGCACGAGGTACATGTTATGCTACTTTTGATACTCTTGACACTAATACTCATCGTATCTCGATGACACCTATGCTTGATGCTTCACAGCATCCAGAAGGGCACGCCGCGCATCCTGGACTGCTGGATCCGGCGGCCGGACCTGCCGCCCGTGGACATCTACATCGCCGAGGAGCTCTACCAGTCGCAATTCGCGTCGTACTTCGACCCGTTCATCCAGAGGGCGAAGAATATCGCGCTGCACATCGGCAAGCTCGACTCGACACAGTTCGGGAAGATCATCGCCGAGAGCACGTTCTTCCTGTGCCCGAGCTTCCAGGAGGGCTACGGCCACTACATCAACCAGGCGCGCGCGTCCGGTGGCGTGGTCCTCACGACGGATGTGGCACCCATGAATGAGCTCGTCACGACAGACTCGGGCGTGCTCCTGAGCGCACGCAAGTTCAGCTACAAGGAGCAGTTCCTGGGTGGCACGTCCAAGGACCCGCATGCGCTGCGCGGCGTCGAGGGCTTCGTAGCTGACTTCGGCGGCGAGGACGTGTGCGCGGGCGTCGACATGCTGCTCAGTGCGGACAACATGGGCGCTAAAAAGTACGAGGCCATGGCCGCGCGCGCCTACCAGCAGTTCCTCTTCGACACGATCTTCTTCGCGCAGAAGATGCAGGAGTTGCGCGAGTTCGCACGCGCCAAGAGCCACCACTACCTGCGAGGCAAGCCAGCAGCGGCAGCGGACGCAGCGGAGCCCAAGACGTCATAGGACTAATGAGCGCAAGTGCAGTCAGTCAGTCGTGTGTGAGTATGGAGTAGATCAACGAAACATGAATCAATGCAATCAATACACAGAAGCGTGCCTTCACACGTACGTTCCTCTCTATGACTCTCTTCTAGTCTGTTACTCATAACCATGCACGCCTGCCACTCACACAATACAATAAACAAACTACTCTGTGCCACGTCCCACCGCCACGCCGTCCTTCTCCAGGCGACGCAGCTGCGCGTCCGTGGTCTGCATGGTCATCTGGTAGACCTGCTCAGCCGCCACGCGCAGGTCGAGCATCTGCCGCCAGAGCTGCTCCTGCTGCTGCGTGGCTCCGGTCGCTCGCTTGACTCCGTGCTCCTGGTGGTGGTAGTGCTGGTGCTGGTATTGCAGCTGCTGTTGTTGGTCGTAGGCCATCATCGCGCGGCTGTCCTGCTCAGGCGCAAGCGGGTAGCAGAGTGCCGGTTCATCTTCACCAATTCTCTCGTCAAAGCCCTCGTAGTAGGCAGACGCCATCACCAGCTTCTCGGATGACACAGACTGCTCCGAGTCGGACGAGTGGCCACGCGACGCGTGGCTCTGGCTCTCGCTGTTGCTGCTTCTCTCTTCGCACAGCTGCGTCGGGTCGAAGAGCAGGACGCCGCCGTCAGACATGGCTCGTCTGTTAGTACTCGCAGTGCTCATTGCATCGCTGGTGCTGGTCTGGCGGTCATCGTCATGGTCACCATGATGGCCATGGCTCAAGTACTCGTCCTGGTCCGACATGAACGTCTTGGTGCTATCGCGGCCGACAACCCTCGACGTACTTCTGCTCCGGAAGGACCAGAGCTTGGCGATCACGGGACTGCTCGTGAAGCGTCCCGAGTGCACCTCCTGCGCGGCTACCGCGGCTGTGGTTTGGCGGTTCGCGTGCGTGACGCACTTATGGCAGATCACGGCCTCACTCTCCTCAAGCTGCAGCTCTGCACAGTCCACATCGCGCAGCTTGACCACGACGCGGCATTTGGAGCAGAGCCACTGCTCACAGAGCACGCACAGTCCCGGAGCGCTACTGAACGCGCCGAAGCGCTTGCTGCAGTCAGCGCACGACCGCGGCTGACTGCGCGTGACCGCCTTGACGCCATTGTTGCTACTGCTGTTGCTGGTGGCGCTCATGCGACCCAGGTGCGGGTGCTGCACGCGCCACATGAGCTTCTTGAACTGCGCGCAGCCGATTGCGTTCCAGGAACTCAAAGAGACACTCGTCGCCAGCTTGAGCGACGCAGTGTCGATGGACGCCGCCACAAAACCCCGCACGTACACGTCGACGGTGCCGTTCGCGAGCTGCTTGAAGACCGAACAGAACGAGAGCCGCGCGCGCACGATTGCATGGTGGTGGTGCTCGAGACTCGCGCACCCAGGGATGTCGACCGACTGCAAGACCTGGTAGCCAAAGCGCTCGCCGTTGGGGAGCGTCTTGACACCCGAGGCTTCGATGAACACGACGTCGCGAGGCCGGACCACACTGTTGAGCGACATGACGGACCACTTGACACCCAAGAAGCGGAACGGCTCATTAACCGTCGGGCCCTGCATCTGGTGGAGCATGGCGCCGCCGATGAGCCGACTCTTGGTGATCGACGCCTTGAGTAGCATCGACGCGGTGTCAGGCGTCACGACGCCGTACATGACGTCGTCCAGCTCGCCCACGATCGAGCCCGTGGTCACGAGCATCTTGGGGTCCGTCCAGTCCTCGTCGACGTCGCTGATTGCGACTCGCTGTGGGTTGCGCTCCTTGTAGACCGTCAGGTCATCGCGTGACTTGATGGACTTCCAGTGCTTGCGGCTCAGCTCGCGCCGCGGGCAGGAGCCCAGGGCCTGCGCGTGGTGCAGGTAGTGTGCCACGGTCGAGTCGAGCCTCCGCTGCGCTACCTGCACGAACGCGCTCTGTTGCTCGGGCGTCGGGTGGAGTGCTGGGAACAGGCTGCTAGTGCTGCTACTGTTGGCCATTGCTTAGCATGTACTGTATGTGCTGTGCTGCAAAGTGGGGACTTGGTACGTAACTGAGACGAACGAACGCCACGCGTGACTCGGAGAAGAACGGCGACTGCCGGAAAGAGCTGCGAGCGGTCTGCACGCTCTGTTGGTCGTTCTCGAGTGACGCTGGCGCATGGGTGAGAGTGTTGCTGTGCTGCGCAAGATCGTCCCGTCAAGTTGGAGAATGACCAGCCGACCGCTGCCTGACCAACATGGGAGCTCCACTCAGGATCTGCTCGACGACCTAATCTGGCAATCGTCGCCACTGTCCCGGTTCTGGCTGGCCGGGATAATAAATTTCAAGCTCAGCTTCAAAACTGTTGCGCACAGACAATATAAAATGGTTGCACTAGCACATTATTACATTCTTGCCATGAAAAAGATTAGAGAAACATTTTGCAACACGTTGCTGCACGAAAAATGTCCTTTTCTGAGATCTGCCGCAAAAAAGTTGGCACAGGCACGCACCATCCTCAACGATATTTGCTGCTCTGCATCACTGGAACAGCTATGTATCTCAGTACCGAGAACGTGGATTCTGACCCGGTCAACACAGTCTTTCTTGGGTTCCGGAAGGTGTACATCACCCCAAATCAGTATAAATTGATAGAGTGTGTGTTGGTATGCAATATCAACACTTTATCAAATGATGGAGGTTTGCAGTTTGTTAATTTTAGATTTTGAAATTTCACCGAAGTATCGCAATGCTGATTGGAAGAATCTGGGCAAATATGGTTCAAATGGAGCCTGATTGGCTGAATTTAAATACCGTATTTCCTATGTTGAGCAATACACCTAAGGTGACCGATAAAGTCACTGTTGAATTTGATCGGTGATGTTTGATGAGTTCGAGTTGCTGGTCGTGCGTGAGCTTGGTTCGTGTGCGTCTTGGCTTCTTCATTACTATCGGAAAGTTGGAGAATGATGTTGACAATTTTGTGAAATGGAAAGCAGTCCAAACTTCTTCAGGGTGCGCAATCTCAATAATTTCGCGCTCAAATTCAAAAGTAATTTCAAACGCATCCGAGTGTCTGAGTGAGAAACAGTATGACTAGATTTGTATCGGCATAGAGAGGGATTGACTCATGGAGGTTTCCGGTAGCCAAGGGAAGCCTGTACCTTGACAGCGTCACTTCTGTGTTTGCTCTGTCGTCGAGGCGCCTGACCAAAAGGAAGAGGATCGGTAAGGATGGGTACTACCTACCTACGAACCTCTCCAGCGCAGAGCCAAACTGGTCGAACAGGACCGAGCGTTGTGGCTGATCGATCAAATGTATTTACATAATGAGAGTGTGACATCATCGTCCCGACTTCGAAATTCAAGACTCAAGACGACGCGGCCGGCGGCGGGATGCTGAAGGCTGCTGTGTCCACGCGCAGGTTGCCCAGGCGCTGCACGCCCTCAGGTAATCGTGTGCCCACTGGAGGCTGAGAAGACGCCAGTGCTTCAGTCTCGTCGCTTTCATCACGGGCATGCGCCCGGAGCTCGGCCATGGCGGCCGCGAACACGGCCATGTCGGCGTAGTACTGGCGGTGTGCGCGCACGCCGAGCGCCTGACGCGTCTGCTCCTGCATGTTATGCAGCAGTGCGTCCACGGCGTCGCACACGCTCTTGGCCGAGAACTCGGCCACAAGGCCCTTGCCGCCCTGGAGACCCTCAGCGCCTCCCACAAAGCCCGAGCCCAATAGCTGCTTGGGGTTCACGCGGCGCTTGGCGCGCACCAGCACGCCGTCAGAGCTCGGCAGCAACTCGTTCATGGGCGCCACGTCCGTGGTGATCACGACGCCACCCGTAGCGCGCACCTGGTTGATCGCGTGGCCGAAGGACTCGGACTCGCTCGGCGCCAGCAGGAACGAGGCTTCAGCCATCCGCTGGCTCCACTGCGAAGGACCCTGTGTGTCCATGATGACGTTGCCGCTGGAGTGCAAGCGTGCTTCGAACTCACCACTCTCTTTAAGCGCGGCGTCGCTCATGAGCACTGCGAGTTGTGGGAGCTCGGGGCGCGACAACCAGCACTCGAGTACCTGCCTGGTGCCTTTCAGGTCCCCAGCAAAGTGCACGAAGCTTGGGTTCGCATAGTCCTTCTGCCGGATCGCCACATCTTGTATCTGCAGCGGCACCGACGGGTTGGGCGACGTGTGGCGCGTGTAGAGCACCTTGGTGGCAATAGCACGTTGGTTGCGTTGTGTCTCCTGCGCGTACCAGGCCGAGACGCGGCTGAAACAGAGCTTGGTCTTGCACAGCACTACATCGGCAGTGAGTAAGTGCTCGCGCTGAAGCTCAATCGAGTCGATGTTGGGCATGAAGTACACGGGCTTCTTTTTGCTGATGCCGTTCGTCTGGTTGGGCCACTTGGGGTGCGACAAGAGTGCGTCCCAGTGGTGATTCAGGAACAGCATCGGGGTTCTCGGGCACAGGTCGAAGTACGTCACAGTCGTATTCGCAGCCTCGTCGCGCAGCTCGACGTCGAGCACCCAGCGAGGCAGCATACGGCTCTGCAAAACTGCATACGATACAAGCAAACCAGTTAGTTGCTAAACGACTGCCGGTACTAGGGCATCAAGTGGTGGTAGAAAGACATACACTTAGCGTAGACCGCGGCGTCCTGGCAGTACTCGTTGTTGACGCGGGCCGCTGCTGGCACAAACACGTCGACGTCCGGACACGCACGCAACGTCTTGAGCAGCAGCTCTGTTGGTGCATTCTCGTCCAGGCTGAATGGGAATGAAGGGGACGCGGCGCCGTCGATCAGCGTGTTGTTCTGCGTCATGCACGCGTCGTAGAGCTGATTGAGCTGCAGGAGCTCGTCGAGCGGTAGGTTCTGCTGGTACGCGAGCGACGGCAGCGGCGTGCCTTCGCTCTCCTGGTCCTCTTCGTCCTCGTTGTACACATCAACGACCGACGCGTAGAGGTGCGTGGCGCCGCCATTCTTCATAGCCTCATCCGTGTCGCTCGTCAAGTGGGACGGGCGGTGCATGCTCGCCGTGCGCGCGCGCGTTCGGTCTGCGATCGCCGTGTACTCGAGCAGGATCGAGAAGATGCCGAGTGTGAACAGCACCGCGAGGAAGTTGACGATGAGCACGTTCTTTCGCTGGCGCTTGGCATTCTTCTGTTTCTGCAGCTGCTGGTCGTGGGCATTGTCATTGCCATTGCTGACTGTCAGCGGCTCGAGGTCCAGATCAGCATCAGCATCGTGGTCACGGCTGAGTGAGAGCGATGCGAGGGTAGCCATGGCTGTTGGAGCGGTGCTGCGAAGTGCTGCGAAGTGGGCGAGTGACGAGCGCGCGGACTCGCCGAGAGCTCCGGGACGGCGGCAGGCGAGTGAATTCAAGTGGAACGGGCCAGCAGGGAAGGGCGAGGGACTGGCGTGGCAGTGGAAAGCAGCGAAGGCGGATTGCGCTGACGAATCGTGGGCTCGTGCGCGGGTGAGAGGCCAACCTTCTGTGGGTTGTCACAGGGACGGGATGCCCTTAATTGGGTTGGAACTGAACTGGGTCAAAACGGGTTGAATAGTGGTATGAACCATGATTCGACGAGTGGATCAGGGTGGGGCATTTAAAGCTCGTGTGTTCTTGGGAAGAAACTGACATGTGGGCTAAGCTCCTTCAATTATTCCGGGCTATTAGGTGATTGTCCCGATTTAGCCCAGAGACTGGCCTTTCTCTGACTCTTGACAACTCGTCGACAGAAAAGAAAAGCCTTCAGTGCGCATTTACTGACTTTGGCGATTTAGCTGGACGAAGGACTCGATATACTTGCTTTCATGAAATTTACATGTGCGTATTTAGCTACACATCGAATTTAAAATTCTGTGCGTTCAACGCCATCCAAGAAGTGCAAGTGAGTTGGTGCCTCCTCACACACGGCCCCACAAGCTACTTCGAGCATGAACAAGCGTAGATGTCTCTCGTCAACCGCTTTATCTAATCCATCGAGTAACTTCTAGACTGATTATCCGGAATAATTGCCCTCTTGCGCTCGCTAAAGAACGCAACGGTCCTATGTATGCATTTGGGCGAGCTCTTTCACCATAAACTCGAATCAGTTGGCACAGACCACTTGGATGCTATGGAGAAGCTGGCTGTCCACAGGCTTCGCGTCGGTCACCGTAATCCGGAAAAAGACTTCCATACGCCATAAAGCTTTCGGTCATGTTGCTGCTGCTCGAGCCCAGTCAGCTTCCTCGCTGCACACGCATCCTGAGGCGAAGCGGCCAGGTTACCTCGGCCTCAGCATTTGCCGTAAGCTGCACCCATGATTGCCTCATCCAAAGTCACTAAAACGAGGTTATTCGTAATCATAACCCTCGCCCTTCTTTTTCGCCTTTTCTCGCCGCGCTGCCCAAAATGCGTCACTTTCCAAAATCCACCGTCGCAGAGAATTTGACCAAGATGGACGTGGGCATGCACTGCTCCGTGGGCGCGTGCAGCCAGGTGGACTTCCTCCCGTTCACGTGTGACTGCTGCCGCAGCGTCTTCTGCCTCGAGCACCGCACGTACGACGCACACGAGTGCCCTCTCGCCGGCAGCAAGGACCGCCGTGTCATCGAGTGTCCGCTCTGCAGCCAGATGCTCCACTGGACGCTCGAGCAGGACGTGAACGCCGTGTGGGAGCGCCACGTGCACGGCGGTCAGTGCGAGCCAAAGGACGGTAAGGGCACAAACGGACAGACCGGTGTGCCAAAGAAGAAGAAGGCGCGCTGCGGCGCTGACAAGTGCCGCGAGATCCTCACGGCGTCGAACCAGTTCAGCTGCACCAAGTGCCGACAGAACGTGTGTCTCAAGCACCGCTTCGAGAGCGACCATGATTGCGAGGCTGTGCGCGCGCAGCAGCGTCGCTCGCAGCAGCAGCACTGGGGGCTCACTAGAAACACAACCAGCGGCAAAAACAACTCGATCAACAACAGAAAGAGCTCCACAGCAACAACAGGATCGTCGGCACGCGCGGTCTCTTCTTCCTCTACAGACGCTGCGCAGTTGCAGCAGAACGCGAAGAAAGTGGCGGCGAACGTCGTCAGCGGCACGAAATCCGCCATGAGCTCCGTCGTACAAAGCGCAAAGGTATGTAGCCGTCACGCCAGTGGCTTATTATTCAGTAGTGCTTACTTCTCCGAGAAAAAGATGGCATACTAATTGAGCTGCTCTGTGGTTTGCTGCGTGATTTTTTGTTATCATAGGCGGCAGGCGCGACCGTGAGCGCAGCGTCAGCGAACCTGATCACGACCAACTCGGAGGAGTGTCCAATGTGCCAGAAGAAGTTCGCGTACGTCTCGCAGCTGATCGCGCACGTGAACAACGCGCATCCGGACGCGTCGTCGTCACGCGGCTCCACTGCTACGCGACCGATCGATTTGACCACACCGAATGGATCTGCAGCAGCGGCGAGTGGTGGAAGGGAAGTGTGTCCGCAGTGCCGCGCCGTGTTCAGCGACCTCAATGCGCTCATTCAGCACGCAGAGAGCGCGCACGCCGGCGCAGTCGCCGCTGCCGGAGGAGCGCGACGGAGCTCTGGCGTGAACGACCAGGAAAAATGCAGCCTCATGTAATAGGCAGCAGATAGATACACACAAGACAGCACATGCATATAAGAAAGGGAAAAGGAATACTGTAAAGAAAACACGCAGTATGATAGAGAGAGAGTTTGCAAAGACTACGTCGATGTTTTAATGCGTCGCCGTGTTCATTCTTCCTTGCAGTTTTAAATAGAGAGAGGACGCCACGACACGCTGGGCAGGACCATGGAGGAAAAGCGCGTGTTCACACGCTCTAGCTTTCACTATCTTGCGCCGTGCCTTGATTCCCCTTCTGATCGATTCGTCTTCGTCGTTACCTTTCTGCTCCAAATACACCAAGATGCCCCGCCATTCGCCGTTCACCATGGACCAAAGCGACCATTGCTCCAGATCTTACGAGCGTGACGGCACAGGGGGTGCTTCCACGTGCACAGCGCCTGCCATTTGTCTACCCAGATTTGAAGAGCAGGATCGCGACCTGGCCGAGGTAGAAGTAGATGAAGTGCTTGGTCTCGTGGGTCACGTACGAGCCGAAGTTGCGGCCGACGATGCAGTGCCACGTTGGGTTGTACTTCTTGTCGAACTCCTTCTTAATGAACGCCGCGATGTCCTTCTCAATGTTGTACTTCTCCAGCGCCTGCGACGCGCAGTCCACGGCGTCCTGCTGCATGTCCTCATGCATGTCGGCGTTCTTAATCACGGCCTTGCGCTCCGACATCTTGAACTGCTACAGCGCTCTGTCTTGCCTTGTTCTGCTTGCTGGGATCTGTGTGTGTGTGTTTGCCAAGTGAGCCAAAGCGGAAGGCGCTTGCTCGCTGATTCAAAAGTCCCTCAAAAGCCCCCCAAGAGTCTTCTGGGAAAGGCCTCGCCAGAAAGAGAAACCGACGAAACGGATTGCAAGCAAACTGTCCCAAATTCTGAGATCAACAGTAGAATATACGGAGTCAAGATCACTTATACTTACTAGTTAATAATCTTATGTATCGATACTTGAAGTTATGAAATACAGTAATGATACAAAATAAAACATTTTATGAATGCTTTAGATCCTTGACCAAATGTCGAGAAAAGTCTTCGGTTCCGCTTGAAATCAAAACCAACACTGAAATTAGTTCATATCAACCTCTACTCATCCATACAAAATCACTGAGGTATATAGATAAATGAAAAATACCAGAAGGTCTAGCAATACAAACCACCACTTATCCGATACGAGCTGCTGGTGCACTTGTCGTTGCCGCTCGCTGCAGCGCTGTGACGTGCGACGCGCACGAGCGCGCGAGCGAGCCGTACGAGAGCAGCTCCTCGTCCAGCTCGCGGTTGTGCAGCTTGGCCGCGTGGTGGAAATTCGAGTTCTTCGCGTTCTTCTTCGTCGTCGGCCGCTGCGATTTGTCCGGCACGACGTTGTAGCCGCCCTCGAGCACCGACACGATGCGCCCATCACAACATCTGCTCCACACAAGGCACACAGGTCACATCGTGAGCTCTCCATGACTTTACCAGACCCACGTATACACAACAGCATGACCACATACTGAAAGTCACGTACTCTTCGGCGACGCTCGCGATCTGCTCGGTGATCCATCCGTAGTCATCCTCGCTGAGAAAGTAGTAAAAGTCGTCGGCGTGGCCATCAAAGCCCGCCGAGAGCAAGATCAGGTCCGGTTGGAACCGCTTGAGCGACGGGAGCAACCGCTCGGTCACGTTCTCGCGGAAGACCTTGGATGCCTGCTCCATGAGCTGTTTCTTGGCCTTGGCCGAGAGCTTCAAGCGCTCGTCCAGATATTTCGGCCCCAGCATCTCGAGCGGCATGTTGATAATGTTCGGGTGGTCGCGCAGCTCGGGCGAGCACCCATGGGGGCCGCTGCCGGAACACGGGTAGAAGTTGTCGTCGTCGTACAGATGGATCGACGCGAACAGCACGTTCTCCGAGTCCTTCTCGTCGCGCCAGGGCTTGTAGGACGAGAACTGCAGCGGCGACCAGCTCGGCGGCAGCGGGTAGTTCTGCTTGTGCGGCACCAGATTGCGGATGCAGTCCTCCGTGCCGTTCCCATGGTGGATGTCAAAGTCCACGATCGCGATGCGCTCAATGCTCACTGGTTGCGTGCCCATTGCTGTTGCGACGGTGGGCGTGTAATAAGGCGCAGAATACGTGCTCATGGCGTACGCTGCACCGATCGCCACGTTGTTCAGTAGGCAAAAGCCGCACGTGCACATCTCCGGCCGTCGGTGAAACGTGTCGGCCTCGACGCAGCCGTTCGGCCCGGCGTGATGACCGGGCGGGCGAACCACCACAAAAGCGTTTCTGTGTCGTCACCAACCATCATCATTAGCATCAGCGAGATTGCCAAGTACAAGGCTACATAAAAGAGCTATTATACTACGTACTTTGTTTCTTGGCGCAGAACCTTGTCGATTGCATGGCAGACCGCGCCCGCCGCGAGCCGTGCAGCCAGGTAGCTGCTCTTGGAGATCGGTGAGTCCATATCAAAGCTGCCGGCGGACGGCGGGTTCTCGATCGCGTAGCACGTCTTCGCCTTCTCCGACTGCAGTAGGTACATGGGGGTGATAACGAGACAGCAGTAATAATCGTGAGATCAATACTTTGATCCGTTGACAAATCATCCAAGACGGGGTGAGCACACGAACTTACCTTGAGCCAGTCGGCGTACGTGAGATCCTTGACCGTATCCCTGTCCGTGGCGAAGAGCGAGCCCACGGAGATCGCTTCATCCTGGTCCGGCAGCAATCCACACGCCTTCTCGAGGTGCTGAATGTACTCGAACGAGTGGACGCGCAGTAAATCGTTCAGGCGCGCGGGCTTGAGTTCGTTCAGGTTCGCCCACCGGAGGTCGTTAAAGCGCTCCTTGTGGAGTACGCCCTCGGGGCCACAGAGCACGCCCAGCCGCTGGCGGTTCTCCTGATGGGTGTCGTTATGGTGGTCAAGACAAGTCGGTTGGTACACGAGCAGCGTCCCGGTCTGCGCTTCAGATTTCACGAGATGGTGAGGCGGGTAAGTAGCATTCATAGCAGTATCAGTCATTCCGTCCTCGCGCTTCATCGATGCATTGTCGCCATGCGTCGTCATATTGCTGTCGTAATGACTGGTGGGGTTTGCGGAGCCAATCATTTCGAAGGTCCGGGCGGTTGGCGACGGCGCGGCGAGGGCACCCAGTCGCTTCCACGAGTACTCGGCGGATCCGACGCTGATCTGCTGCTGTTGCTGCTGGCCACGCATCCCAGCGGCGGGCGACGGCACAGGCCGCTTGCGTGGATGGTGCACTTTCTCCTGCGTCATGCGGTTCAGTGGGATCGGTGAGCCACCTTCCACTTCGCGGATGTACCGGAGCTCGTCGTCCGTGTCGTAGCCGGCCGCCTTGTCGCCTCCTCGAAGTTGACGCCCACTGATGCTGACACTGCTGGTGCTGGTGGTGGTGACACTGGTGGTGGTGATCATTCGTCGGTTCTCCTTGTTGTCGGCTATGGTGGTACTGCTACTGCTGCTCTCGTGGCGGTAGAGCACGGGGCTCTTCTCCTCGCTGTCGCTGCCAGCAGCAGACGATGTTGACGTGCTCGCCGAGACGCCCGTGCTGCTCGTGGCAGGCTTGACGCGTCGACCATTGGCTCCGGTGGCGTCGTCCTCGACAAGCGTGACGCTCGACATCCGCTTCAGGATCCTATTAGGCACCACTGCTCCACCACTGCTGTTGTTGTTACCAGAGCCGCTACTGCTACTGCTCGTGGCGATCGCAGCCGTCAGCAGTGTGCTGAACTTCTCGGCACTACCCGGGTCCGTGCCGGTGTCGCTCGAGTCGCTCACCTCGCCACTGCTGCTTGTGCTGCTGCTCGGATCCGGCTGAAAGATAATGCTGCTTCCTGGGTAGATCCGGAACGGCTGCGGCCTCGCACCACCGGACATGGCCTGTGGCTGAGGCTGCGTGTGCGTGTAAGCATTCACGTGAGCTTTGGCCTGGGCCAGGAGAGAATGGGAAGTTGAAGGAAGAGGAGGTGGTGGCGGAGACTTGGGCGGCGGAGGGAACTGGTACATGCGCGGCCGCTGGTGCGGCAGCAGCGGCTGGTGCTGATGACTGTGTGCTGGGAGCAGAGCCATAGCCGGTGGTGGTGGAGGATGGGACGGCGTAGCCTGATGGCTGGCGTCCGAGTCGTCCGAGTCGAGACTCAGGTCCACTTCGACGACCGGGTCGTACCAGATGGGCTTGCGTCCCGTGGGCGCGTAGCTGCTCATCGTGAGGACGTGTGTGTGTGGCTACCTGGCTGGGTTGGAGTGACAGAGAGAGCTAGGGGCCGAAGCAGTCCTACAGAGAAGAAAGAGCGCTGGGGATCTCCACGTTGGCTTCTTTGCTGTCTGTCTGGGCTTGCGGGGCTTGAGCTGGAAAGCGCGAATGACGCCAATTGTCTCTTTTGGTCCCCAAACAAAAGAGGCTCCGAGCCTGAAGACAAGGAAAGCATCAACAACATTTTTTCGTTGTGGAGAAACAGAAGAGTACTGTAGAGAGAGGGGTAAAGTACGCGCGTGACCTCACCCCGGAATGAAGATAGAAGAGAATGCGGATTTAAGAAGCTGGGTTTCTTTCTTTGTTTGACACAGGACCACGTTGCAGGCTGGCTATAATAATATTACGAATAGCTGGCTGACGGTGGGGGGTGAGACTTACTTGTGTGAGTTTTTGCACCGGCAGTGGATGGAAGACCAGCTCTGGCGACGTAACTAGATCGCTAATCCCTGGCTTCGTAAGCAGCTTACTGTTAGAACGAATCGACCTGCGTGTTCCCATGGTAGCAGCTTGTTTCTTTGAGATGCTCGCTCACCCGTGCAGTGTGCGTAAAATTTTCACTGGAAGTGGAATGTTATTACAGGTATTGGCGCTTGCCCCG
>JAADWP010000505.1:0-21316 GCA_023336215.1 Globisporangium iwayamae
GAGGACACAAGCGACCAGTTGACAGCCGTGAAGCTCGGCTGGAACGACAGCGACGCGCCGCGAGCGTGTGGCAGCAACGGAGCCACAGACAGAGCTGTCAGCGCAAGTACATGAAGGAGACGACGTCGTCGTGCTTGGCTCCCATAGAGAGCAGCGCACGCGCGACGCTGTAGCGCCATCGACGAGTTGTGCGCTGCCATGTTTTTGACTGCCGTATCTATTCACGCCCTTTCAAAGAGCTCCTCACGATGTGGTCCACACACATTTTCTCCTCGTCAAAATTGATCACTCTTTTTTTTTATCGCCCTTAATTGTTTTATCCCCTGTCTAAAGAGATCAATCGCTTTCCAGAGGGTGAGGTTCCCGCGTTTCAGCATTCCATTCCGCGCGCTTCCTTCTCTTCCGTTGAGGTATGTTTTACGACGTTCATTGCCTTTTTTTACAAACAGCAGATATTTCACTTTTGTATATGAAAGAGGCGATTTGACCTTCAGTTTAGCTGTGCAGACCTATAAATAACGGCGTCAAAGTTGCTGGAGTTTTGAGCATTTGAAAGGCTTTCACTTGCCATTCGCCCGCCCAAAGCCGTGTCGTCAACCAAGATGATGGCGCAGCTGACGCAGCAGAGCGACGCGCGGCGGCAGCAACAGGAGGCCGAAGACCAACAACAGCAACAGCAGCAGCAACAGGTGCCTCGCACGCCGCAGCGCTCGCAGCTGCAGACGCCAACACGCTTCCGCACGCCCGACAGCAAACTCGCCCAACGCGGCCGCACCATCGTAAGAGCTCTCTATTCGCTTCATGCCTTTGTCACTGGGAGTCTCTACAGCAGCACCCATAGGTGGTGTACTTGCGACCAAGCGCTAACTTTATTTGTACTCGCGTGTGCTCTGTGATGCATGTAGGCGTCTGAGTTCTCGACCCAGCGGAAGCAGGTCGACAACAACGGGTACGAGTTCAACCTGCTGCCGGAGGAATCGCTGCCGGTGACGCCCGGTGTGCCTGGGTCCGCGCGCAAGCGTAAGAACACGGTCGCGTCCTCGAACGCGACGATGATGGTGATCGACGAGTCGCCCGCACGGTACTCGCCCGACAAAGTCAAGGAAGCGATCATGTCGTTTGCCGACTTTCTACACTTTCTCGTAAGTACCTGCGCTTCCTGAAGCTCTATCATGCTAAACTGCCTGATTATGCGAGTGTACATCCAGCTAAGGTCTTCTCTCGTGTCTCTATGTGTCTGTGCCTTGTTATCTGCTTTGCGTCTTATTGAGGAACAGGAAGGGAACCAGCAGGAGCACCACCTGATGCCCACAATCATCCAGCGCTTCTCGGAGCTCGGGACGGTCATCGAGTCTCAGAAACGCCACATCGACCGCTGGAAACAGAAAGAACTGGATCTGGCGATCTGCGAGGCTCAGCAGAACCTGGATCTCATCCGAGACCTCGGCGCGGTACGCATTAATACTCTGCACTCGCTTTGATCTAAAGCCGAGTGTCATTTCTAATGTGCCATATCCCTCTTTGTGCCCTTTAACAGACCATTCAGCAGCAGGAGATCCAGCTCGCATCCTGGCAGGTGGAAAAGCAGAGTTGGGAGGAGAAGTTCAACATTGCGGCACAGGAAAACCAGGGTCTGAAGGAGAAATTCCAGCTCGCGGCCCAGGAAAATGAAAATCTCAAGCGTGAGGGCACCGCGCAGATTCAGAAGCTGACGACTCAAGTCACGCAGCTCACGCGCATGAACGTCGAAATGGAGAGCGTCACTCGCGAACGCCAGAGCGTGATCGAGACGACCCAAAAAGAGAACGAACAGTACCGGAACAAACTGAAGCAGCTAGATGACCAGAGATCCCGAGTTTTACAGGATAACGAGCGTCTCGGACAGCAGCAGGGGCAGCAGGTCGCAATCCTCCAAAACTTTGAGCAGCAGATCAAGGAGCTGAAGGAGACTTGCCAGACAGAGCAGCAGCGAGCCGATTCGCTTGATAGCGAGCTTAACGCTTGGAAGCAGAAGCTGCGCGAACAGGAGCAGAGCACGGCCGAGCTCGAATCTGTTCTTGAGAACGAGCGACGTGAACGCGGCCACCAGGCGGGCAGTATGAACCAGGTGATGAGTGAAGCGCACCGTCTGCAGGACCAACTGAACGCCACGAAGCAAGACTACGAGGAGAAGTTGCAGAAACAACAGGAACTCATCAAAACTCTCGAGGCGAGCAGGCGTGAGACGATGGAGCAGCTTCAGAGCGCGAGTGACCGCTACGGCGAGCTTCTGCGTGAGTCTACGCAGCAGCACGAAGCGGAGTCGGTGGCTGCGATGAGGCAGCTTGAAGAGAACTTCCTTCTCGAGAAGAATCGCCTTGGAGAGCAGATGGGACAGGAGGTTCTCCAGCTTAGACAGCAGAACGGGGCGCTCCAGGCTGAGATTGAAGGTTTGAAGGAGCTCAGCGAACGCAAGAGCGATGAGATCAACCGACTGATGGCGAGCCACCAGGGGATTGAACTCCACAGCCGTTTAGGTCGACCTGAAGACGCTGAAACCATTCAGCACCTGCAGGAAGAGCTCGAGAAGGCCATCAACGACAACGAAGAGCTCTTCAAGGAGCTGGGTGACAAGGAGGAGCTCCACCAAGAAGACCTGAGAGTGCAGGCGGAGGAGTTCGAAGTGCAGTACAACGACTTCGTCAAGCAGGTGGAAGAGCAGTTCGGCGAAGCCACCAATGAGAGCGGCAACCTGCGCGCACAGCTGGATGAGCTCACGGCCGAGTACAAGCAGGTCGTGCACAACGCCGAGCTCCTGTCGATCGCTAAGGAGGATGACGCGGCGAAGTGGACGGCAGAGCGTGAGCAACTACGCAGCAAGATCGATGTCTCCGAACGACAGCTCGCAGCGCTTCACCGCGAAATAGAGCATCGCAGACAGGAGCTCGAGTTGAAGGACACGGAGAATAGAGCCCTTCGCGAGCAGGTCGACAGCTACTTGTCGCCAACCAATGAGACGACGAAGCAGGTGGAGCTACTGCAGCGAGAGCGTCTGCGTCTCGAAGAGCAGAACCTTGAGCTGCGCCGACAGTTTGAGAGTGTGCAGAAGGAAATGGACACGAAGATTGAAGAGGCGAACGAGTACCACCTGCGCGCTGTCGAGCAGGAGAGCACGCACCGTCAGACCATTCGCTCGCTGTACACGGAGAAAGAGGAGATGAGCCGCAATATGATGAGCCTGGCGACTGAGAAGGCTACTATGGAACTCCAACTGAACGCCGTTACCCGTGAGAAGGACGCGCTCATGGAGGCGTCCAAGCGTCTCGACAAGGAGAAGCGGGCTTTGGAAGCCAAGCTGCAAGATCTGATGAAAGAGGCAACGGAGCGATTGCAATCGCAGGAGCAGAGTGCGGCGCTGAACAACCAAGATGCCAAGGCCCAACTGAACAAACTGAGTGTAGAGATGCGCCAGCGTGACGAGCAGATGACTCGAGGCCAGCAGCAGCTACGCGAGCTTCAAGCCAATATCCAAGGTCTGGAGACGAGAAATCGTCAGCTGGAGCGAGAGCTGGAGACTGCGAACGCGTGGACTGTGCGTCTAAAGTCCGACGTTGAGACGCTGCACAGCGAGAAGCGCGCTTTGGAGAACGTCCAGCTGAACGACAAGAACTCGAACGTATTTGAGCACCAACGCGCGCTTGATGACCTATCGGCCATGTACGAACGCTTCAAGAACGAGTTGATGAGTCGCGTGCACGAGGAAGAAGACAAGGTGCACGAACTTCAGGCGCAGCTGAACGTCGAAGACGAGCACCACCACGCGCAAGTGACTGACTTGCTGAACCAGTTGCAGAATGCGCAGCACTCGTTAGACGAGTTGCAGGAGAGATGCAACGACCTGGAACGCGAGAACCAGTCGCTCAACCACGACATTAGCACCCAAAGAAGCATTCTTGAGGAAGCCAAGCACCTTGAGATTCAGTACAATGAGCTTCACCATATCCACGAGCAGCTCAAGATCGACATGGCCGGACTGAATGCCGACAGTGCCACGACGATTGCAGAGCTAGAAGAGCACGCCGCCAATCTCCAGATCACCCTCGAGCGAGAGCAACAAGCTGTGCAGCAACTGAGAAACCAGAATCATGCTGGCAACAGTCAGTTCTCGGACAACGCCAAGACTTTGCGCGCGCTGAGAGACCAGGTGCGTGAGCTTGAGCTAGTAAACGAGCAGCTGCGACGACAGATGAAAATAAGCGAGCAGAAGTTGACTGCGAAGGAGCAGAGCGCTTTGCATGAGAAACTGCAGAAGGAACGCGAGATCCGCACGCTTCAGAGCCGATGTGAAGTACTTGAGAATGAGGTTGTAACTCTCCGCCGTGAGCTGATGGAGAAGAAGCAGCAGAACGAGGAGTGGGAGCGGATCTTGAACGAGCGTGGTGGCGAAAGCGAGCTCGCACGTCGAAACGCTGCGGTCCAGACGAGTTCTTCGGCGAACCAGATGCAGCGCGAGTTCCAGACGCAGCGTCGCAAGCTCGAGTCTCAGATTGATGAGCTCACTCGTGCGCGTGATGCAATCACTTCCGAAAAGCATCAACTGGAAAAAGAGCTGAGCAAGGCTGACGAAGAGCTCGACGCGTTGAGGAAAGCGAACGAGGAGCGTGCTCGTGAGCTCAAGTCGAAGGAGGCGGAGATCGATCGCTTGAACCAAACTGTCGGCAGCCACATCCAAGAACTGGAACAGAAGGAGGCCGAGGTGGAGTCGTTCCGCCGCGACACTGATGAAATCATCAACCAGTTGGAGAAGAAGGACGAGATCATCGAAACGCTGCATCAAGTGAACCAGGACCAGCTTGACAAGCTGGACGACAAGGATAGCGAGCTCACTGCGCTGAGTCGCGCCAATAGCGACCACATGCAGCAACTGGCGGTCAAGGACGAAGAGCTCAGCGCGCTGAGACAAGAGGGCAGGAAGCGCCTTGTTGAGCTCGACAGAAAGGAAAGCGAGCTGGAGAACCTCAAGCTCGACAACGAAGAACAGTTCACGAAGCTTCAGTTGATTGAACAGCGAGGCGCGCGCCGCTCGGAGCGATCTGGCGACTATGACCGTGTCGAATCAGCTCTCCAGGGCAAACTGACGTCGCTGCAGCGCAAGTACTACCAAGTTGTGGAACGAGAAGAGGATCTAGCGAAGGAAGTCGCTGCGCTAAAGGCAGAGAAGCAAGAGACGAAGACTACAATCAAGCGTGAGCTGCAAAAGCTGAACCTTGCTGACGACGTTGACAGTGCTTCCTTGGACGCGAGATCGAAGGACACAGTCGTGAGTGGAGTTCTTCTGCACGTTTTTGAGCTTATCCAGGGCTACCAGGCGAAGCAGTCGCGTCACGATGCGTTGATTCTCAGCAAGGAAGGCTTGATTGCGGACTTGAGCGCCCAGGTGAAGGACTTGAAGGTATCTTTGAAGACTTTCGAGACTGCAGTCAAGGCCAAACAGCAGCACTACGAGCTGGACGTGACCGAGTTGGACAAGGAGGTCGAGCAGATGAGCCAAGAAGTGTCGAGACTGAAGCTCGAGAACCGCCGACTCCGCGAGAAGAGCTCAGTTGCTGTTCCTGCTGGCAATGGGCTGAGCTCGAAGCCTGTCGACGACGAATGGGAACGCAAATACGCGAAGCTCAAGGTCCGCGTTCGAGAGCTGCTTGAAGAGAACGCGCGAATCAAGGATCGACAGCTGTCCAAGGGCGAAATGAAGCGTCTGGTGGACGAGATCGACTCACTCTCGTCTCTGGTGAAAGTCAAGGACGCCGAGATCGACGAACTGCGCTCGAAGACCACCAGTCGAAGCAACCAGAACCATACTAACAGCAACACTGGCGCTAGTGCAACGCCCACGGGAAGCAGCGGCTCGGGCCGCCGCGTGAAAGAGCTCATGTTGCTTGTGCAGCAGAAGGAGAAGAAGATCATGGTGCTGAACGACCACATGACGGAGCTCATGACGCAGGCCGTCAAGCTGCAGTACGAGAATGAGTGCTACGCGGTGCAGTTCGGCAACCTGGATGAGCGCGCAAAGAGGGCGGCTAGCAATCCTGCGCGGGTGTCGTAGAGAGCTTTCGTGATGTGTCTTTCGGGGTTGCGGTTAATCTATTTTATCTATGTCAGTGCGCTGTCTTTCCCAATAGAGCCAACACTGTCGACGAGACTGCTGCCTTTGAGAGTCCTGTGCGAGAGCTCTGTTACCAGAGACTGTGTAATCCCAAGATGCCCTTCCTTCTCTTCATGCACTTCATATTAACGTTTAAAAAATCAACATCCTGGCTGCCCACCGAACTCGAGCACCAGTTCACTGCTCGACCTCCCTTCCCCTTTCCCCTATTGTCCTTCTGTGACCGTCGAAGCCGGACACAAATAGACTACCCGGTCGAAGAGCTCATTGGTCCGTCCTCCAAGCGTCCACGTCAGATAGACAGGCATAGCAGCTTACACGCAAAACCGTTTTTTAATCTGAATCTTGCCTGCTAGCGCATAGTCCACCCAGAGCTCGTAGTGGTTCGCTGCCCTTCGTTCCGAGACGGTGCGGGCGGCACGCGGTCGTCGTCCTCCTCGAGAATCGGGAGGTTACCGCCACCCGACTGCATCTGAAACGTGCCGCGCTGCACGTCGGAGAAGTCGGCGGAGAACTGCCCATCTGTGCGGTGCGAGCGCGTGTCGAACTCCCAATCCGACTCGTCATCGTAGCCCGACTGGAACGAGAACTTGTTCATCTCGGAAGGCCGGATCGTCGAGTCGTAGACTTCATCGTCGCTTTCATCCATGTCGTTGAAGCTTGGGCGTGAGTACGGGTCGAGCGAAAACGAGTCGTCCTCGCGCACGTGGTCCAAGTGCTGCTGCGGGTGGTCCACGCCACCGCCGTCCATGATGAAGGTCGGCTCGTTCGCGTAACCGAGCACAGCGCGACCCTGCGCGGGCGACTTGTGCGTTAAAAAGTTGGACGACGATGCACCCGTGTTGCTGCTGAACCGGTCGAGTGGCGTCGCGATGCCCCCTGGGCCAGCGGTGGCGGCTCCAGGCTGGCGGAACGGGATGTTCTTTGTGTTCTCCTTGGCGCGGCGCTTCTTGATGACGCAGAAGAGCAGGCCGGCTAGCAGGATGAGGCCGCCGATGCCCAGTCCCACGTACAGGAAGACGCTGCCGCCTGTGGTCTCGGGAAGCGTGACCGACACGGTCGAGTACACGGCCATGTCGATGCGCGCGCCGTCCGTGGTCAGCATTGCGACGCGCGAGATGAGCGTGTAGTCGCCCACCTCGGAAAATGAGTGGTTGGTCGTGTAAGACGCGATGCCGTTCGTGAGGTTATAGCCGTCAAACTCCTTGATGTCGACTGTGCCGGACGTGCCGCCACTGTACGACGAGCACGTCTTGCCCGCGTTCCGGCGGCACCCACTGAGCACCGAGACTGGCACGACTGAGTAGATGCCCGTGCGTGGATTCACGATCGCGTCCGTCGTGGACACCTCGGCGATGAGCGACGAGGTGTCGGATGTGAGTGTGTCGATCTGCAGCGTCCAGTCGATGTCAACGCTCTCGTCCACGAGCACCGACTTCTTCGAGATAGCTGCCTTCATGCTGCCGGGACAGTTCTTGTCCGTGCGCACGGTGAGGTCCGAGTTGATGCTCGGGTCGAAAGGTGAGACATCCTTAGCCGTCCAGCAATAGGTCGTCTTGGAGTCCATGGCGATCTCCGTGGGCGCCGTGCCCACGACTTCGCCCACCTGCACGGGGAAGAACGTCACGAAGTCGGCACGCGAATTTCCACCGATGTTGACCACGATGTGCGCAAAACCCGTGTACTTGCCGTCCTTGGGGACGATGATCTCCTTCGAGCCGAAGACGGCGCTCTTGTCGACAAAGTTGTTGGGGTTGTTGGTCGACGAGTACGAGTTGCCAATACCGTCGAGCGCCGTGAAGATGTCGCACTTGCCCCAGTCGCACATGACGACGTTCGAGACCGCGACGTCATAGAGCTTGGTCGCGTTCACGCTCGACGAGTTCTTGAGCAGGTAGTCGGGCACAACCGAGGCCTTGACTGGCACGGGGAACTCGAAGTTTGGGTCCTTGTTCGCGTCGTCGAGCCGCACTGTGTACTTGACGTAGATGAGCGAGTTCTTGGCGAGCTTGTCGGCGATCTCGACCGTGATCTTCACGGGGCACGGCGTTCCCACGTCCTGCACGAGGATGTCGCTGTCGTCGCTCGCCGGAATCTTGCTCGTGTACTTGTCCGTGATGTAATAGCAGTACGTCGTGCGCGCGTCATGCTTGTACTTGGTCCTGCACACGCAGAGAGAGAGAGAGAGAGAGAGAGAGAGAGAGCAATAGGGAGAAGGGTCAGTTGCGGATCCGTCGAGCCGCGTATATAATACATAGAGGAGAGAGACGCACATGGCAGCGGCGGTGGCGCCAAGGCGTTGAGTCGTCCGCGAAGAGCTCTTTGTACTTGGCGCGCGGCTCAAGTGGGGGAGTACGGTGGCTCCAAAGTGCTGCTGTGTGGTCTGACCGACCGACTGATCCGTCGAGTCAGCGCGCCAGCCGGTCCCTCTCGATCCCTCGCGCGACAGACGTACTTTTTATGTACAAAGGCACGATTGTATCAAAATACGATGCAATGTCGAGGTAATAACTGACAATGAAATGCCTGAACATACCTTCTTCTTGAGCAAAAGCACCAATTAGCACTTGTTTTGATCATCATTTTGCCAGATGGTTCAGGTTTTCAACCCCAGAGCACTGCTGATTGGTGCGTCGTGGACACGAGCAAACCTTCTTTGCAATCGTAGCTCGCGTGGTCCACGCCAAATTTGTTCAAATCACTGTACCGCTTAAGTGCGATTTATCTCAACCATAACAACCTACCTGAAATCCTTGTAACAGATGCGGGGATTGACGCTTGAACGTGCATGCGTGGATGGCAATCGTCCGCAGTCTTTTGTGGATGACGAAGAGCCGTTGGGATTTCCACTTTACATGTGGACAGGTTCGCTTTTGACGCTTCATCATCCGTCAACGTACCCGAACATGTCGGTGCGTTCTCTATTTTCATTCTCTCTGTCGCTCACAATCCACACGCCTGGTGTAAAAACGCGCGATGGATCCCATGTCCAGCAAAGCGAGCTCCATACCTTCACGCATAGCTCACATCTCAAACAAATTTGCTTGTGATTGTGTTTTGGTGGTTTGGAACTTTCTCTTTCCGCTAAAGTTCGGAGCGTGCATTGGAGGAGACGAAGTGCAACCAACCCACTTGTCAGTCGCCTCCTGACTTCAGTGACATCCTGTTAGTGACGATCTACTGGCTAGAGGATTTACTATCAGCATCACACCCACTACAACCTCTGCACAAGGGTCAGCGTGCTTGCAGCTAATCTTCCCGGTTTCTTTTTTTTGAAGTGCAAATCACTTGGATTCACTATGACCCACTGCCTCCCTGGCCGTTTTGAGTTCGAGTTTGGGTGAAGTCCTTGAGGAGACCACGAGTCTCCGCATCTGCGCATTCCCGTCACTTCCTTCGCTTCCGTTGGTCGGCGACAGCAGACGACAGACAAGCTCTGTGGATACGATCCCTATATAGCAGCAGGAAGGTCATGGGCGGCAGCGGCGACATGCGACGGTGGCGACGGCGGCGCGAGAGCCTCCCGTTCACTCTCTTCCTACTTGTGCTCACCGTCACAATAGCAACTCTCTTGATAAAGACGACGACGGCGACGTTCATGGTGGAGACCAGCAACAGCAGTAGCGGAGACGACTCAACAACGATGCGCTGCTGGAAAGTGAAGAACAACTTGGACGGCGAGCCGGTGCAGGTACTCGCGACGGTCACGGGCGCAGCCTGCGCCGTGAGCGTCGACTTCCCGCTCGTGTCGGTGCGCTTCGCGCCAAACGAGTCCATCTCGATGTTCTGGACCGTGGGTCTGTACTCGTCCACGCAGACCACGAACGACCTCAAGATGAAGAACCCGCCCGAGTTCACAGTGACGAGCAGTCCGGACAACAAGGGCAATCTCGCGCAGATCTCCGCGACTAACGTGCGCGTGTGCGCCTCGCGCGGTGCGTGCGACCCGACGACCGCAAGCGTGGCCAAGTCAGCGCTCCAGTCCGGGAATTTCTCGACCACGGGCGGCTCGATGCTCTTCCAGGCGCTGAACGAGCTCAGCGTCCACACGCCGGGCTCGTACGTGCTCGCGGCCCAGGTGCGTGTCGACGACGGCCTCGACCCGTTCACTTCGTACTACTACTCGGCGTTCAGCGACATCTTCGTAACGAGCGACGCGAAGCGGACTCTGTACGTCTTCATTTGATCCAGTGAACCCTCCCTGTGTATTAATTAGCACGTGAGGGGGCTGTGTGGACTCACTTCACACCTGTTATGACTCTTTTTTTTTTAATGTAATTACAGGGTTTATGATCGCCAGACGACCTACTGCCGCCGCACGGCGCAGTCGGCGCTCGCGACGACGCTGCTCAAGTCCGAGACAATCGCTGAGAGCAGCAGCTGCGAGCTCCAGGTCGCAGTAAAGAGCGCTGATGTGACGCAACCCAACGTGTCGTTCGCCGTGAGCTGGGAGGCCACTTTAACGAGAGACGCGACCAAGGGCATCCGCTTCCCGACGCCGCTCACGACCGTCGACGTAAACTCGGACAAGAACTACTACGAGATCGTGGGTTCGACGATCAAGGTATGTAAGAAGGGCGTCCAATGCGACGAATACAGCTCAGCCAGCGAGCTCCAGGCTGTGACGGGGACGACGGTACTCTTCGGGAACTTTACGAATGGTGTGGCGAAGTTCACGCTAAGCGACGTCACACTGCCGGCCTCGGGCATGTATGGCGCGTTCGCGCAGCTGGTGCTCGCGGCACCCAACGACCGCCGCTTCGATATTACAACGTACTTCCAGATCGTTGTCACGGACGAGAATGCAGGGAAACAGGTCAGCGAGGAGCAGTACATGACGGGGAATGGCACGTTCTACTGTTGGCAGGCGGTGGGGCTCGCGAACTCCACGAGTACAGTCGCGGCGACCAGTGTCATGGCGATGGCAATGAATGACGAGTGTCCGTACGAGGTGGACATGACGCTCTCGTCGGTGGCGATCAGTCTGACGGAAGGCGTGATCGTAGACTGGACCATTAAGCAGCGCAGCTCGTACTCGCAGACCAAATTCAGCTACGGAGTGAACCTAACTACCGTGAGAGACGCCGCGACGAACTCGTTCGTGAATATCGCGCAGTCGGCCGTGTACGTGTGCAACACGACGGTCTGTACCCCGTTCTCAGCACAAAAGCAGCTCGTGCTTGCCGCACCAGCGACCAGCTTCACTGACGGCGTGGCGCACTTCACGTCCCAGAACGTCACGATTCCAAGTCCAGGCAACTACACGCTCTTCGTGCACGCGGTGATGCCGAACAGCGACAGTTTCCGGTTCGATGGCGCAGCGTTTGCCAGCATCGCAGTCTCAGCTCCAGCTGTCGTGGTCGTATCCAAGAAGGGATCCAGCGTCGGGACGATCATCGGTGTCGTTGCGGCTGTGATCGGAGGCGTGCTGCTCGTGCTGCTGCTCGTGATCTCCACGCGACGGTACTTGGCCAAGCGACGCCGAGCGCCGATCAAGAAGGCAGCCGTGTTCGGCTTTCGCTCGCACACAATCGACTCGCCCGAGCGCGGGGACATGCCCACGGCCTCGCGCGACTCGATCGTGTCGGACACGTCCATGTCGTTCATGTACGTCAAGGCGGCGCCGTCGCCCGTGGAGGACATCCGCGCCAACTCACTCTCGTACGACCCGTACGCGCGGTCGAGCTTCAACGACTTGTCAGCCGAGGACGCGAACTACACCTTCGCGCTGCCCGAGGACCTGGATAAAGACGAGGACCCGGATAAGGACGAGGACCCGACCTCTGGCGCTGAGCCGCAGACGCATCGATTCTGATCGTACCCACCAACCAACTACTACTAAGTATTCGTTTTTGTCCCCGCCCTGTCTAGCAGCTAAGCAGCACTCACGCTCATCGGAGGCGTACTGTTATATTTTTTCCTTCCAGCTGGGAGCATCGCGTTGTGTTCGGCGGTGTCAAGTTGTGTCGTCCTGGAAAGAGCAAGCGCCTAGTAATCTTCAGTCAATATATATGCGGAAGTTTATCAACTGGAAAGCCTGCCAGGCAAGAGTCTGTCAGATAACTTGTGTGATTACCACGGACACGTCGGCGGACTGTTCTTCGTGTTGTTTGAATGGCAGGCGACATGCCGCCACAGTGAGTCACTGATGAGAAAACCTTGACCTCCCACGTTCTGATGGCCGACTGATCCTAGCGCAATTTGCAGATGAGTGAGTGGATGTAGGTCTGGAAAAGAATCCACACCAGCAAGTCTAACTGGATCCAGCTGCCGACGAACCCAATTGAGAGGTTGGAACGGCCGAGAGAATGCTGTACACTCACTGTACGAAGTCACCTCTCGCGACAAGCGCGACGACAAGGAAAAGAAGCGCAGACATGCGTAAGGAAGGGGTTCCTGGGCTTCTCGCTCCACAAGGAAGCGTCTGCGAGTGAGCGATCTCTCGTGGGGGAGACACGGTCTTCGGCCCGGGCTTTTCCCCTCGTCTCGCGAGAGTTGTCTGCCGGTGGATGAGAGGGGAAAAATCCAGCCGAACGGGCCAACGTTCAGATCCCAACTCGAAGGCAGCAAGAAAAATCGATTAATTTGCGAAAAGTGACAGTCGAACACATGGGCGAGCGTTTCTGCGGCAACAACGCTCATCGCACGATTCAGAGCGCGATCCACGAAAGCCAAGCTGCGTGTGCAGGAAACGCTACCTTTGATTAGTTGTAGGCGCTTTGAGCGTGAAGCGGTCGCTACATGTATTGGCATGTTGTGCGTCAACGCACACGTCTTTGAGTGAGGCATGTTGTCATGTTGAGCCTACAATCGTCGGCTGAAGAAGGTGACTTTGTGGTCATCACATCAGTAGGCGACTCTCGGAGTAAAATCCATGAGGCATTCTAGCACTCTGGTTAGGTATCGATTTCTTTCAGAAAGGACAAAAGGGTAGCACATGTATATGTAAACAGGGATGTGATGGGCAAGTCTGAAAGTTGAATGAAAGGATTCGTCTGAAGCACCATATGGCGTTTACCAAAACAAACATGCCGGATAAAGAGATTGTAGGTGCGAGCATCCTTTTTGGCCCGATTGCCAAACACTCAACGCAACAACTCAGATATGTGATAATAACCGGAGTTCTCTTCTTCGAGCGGTACTTTTACAAAATGTAGAGTTTTTTAAATGTGTGTTGTGTGGAAGACAGACAGGCATCGATTGAAAGCCCTTTGCGCCTTCATATTTTTCATGCTTCGAGCACGTATACCAGTCTCGTACCTGCAACGAGTCTCACTGACATAGTGAAACCCATATGTTTACTTGATGAGTCCAGCAGCGTTCGTCGTGCGCCTATCTCAAGCTGTTCAGGCTTTGTCCAGCGCGCTCAAGACAGCATACAGCAAAATGATACATTTTGAAATCCAAAAGCATGTGTAGAATGTGGTATTCTAAATACAACGCCTAGAATCGATTTTTGAAAATTCATCCTGTTTAATTTGCTACTTCTATCGCTTGCTGGGTGTTTTCCCACGAAAAAGAAAGGTAAAAGAGCGAGCCATTTTGGTATCCGGATGTCGTCCGTCACGCACACCTCCATCGCGAGCCGACATGTGGGCTGGTAGATCTGGCTGGTGGCTGCGCGTCTGTACGAACGTGCCTCTCCTCTGTTGTTTACCGCCGCCTTCGCTCCGCCAGCGGTAGTAGGCAAGTTCTCCGCCAGCGCGCAAGTCTCCGCCTCCCAACCCCATCGCCAGCCAGCAACCAGCAGATCGCTTCGCCGTAGTTGCCAGAACACGCTCGGTTAGCAGCTTCACCACCATGGACGACGCGCCTCCCAGCACCCCCAAGCAGGCCTTCGTGCGCATGGAGGACGCGTATCCCGCCGCGGCCGAGCCGCTTACCAGCATGCAGCAGCGCGTACCGTCACGTCGCTCGTCCGTGCGCTCGTCGGCCGAGATCATCGCGGCCACGACTGAGATGCGCCAGCGCATTGAGAGCCGTAAGCAGGCACGCCGCGCAAACAAGTCCAAGCAGGCCGCCGCCGAAGGCAGTAGTGGCGTGGCGCTCACGCCTGCCGAGAGCGCCGACGAGGCCAAGCGTGAGCTCGTAATGACGGAGCACAAAATGGGCATCACCGAGCTCGCGGCCGAGCTGCTCACGGACATTGAGCACGGCATGAACGCCGACAACGTGGACATGCGCCGCGAGACCGAGGGGCTCAACCAGCTCACGCCACCCAAGAAGGTGCCTGAGTGGCTCAAGTACTGGCGCGAGCTGACTGGCTTCTTCTGCCTGCTGCTCTGGGCCGGCTCGCTCATGTGCTTCGTGAGCTACGGCATCCAGTACTCGATCGACAACCTGTACCTGGGTATCATCCTGGCGCTCGTCGTGCTCATCACGGGCTCGTTCTCATATGTGCAGAACTACAACTCGAGTAACCTCATGGAGTCGTTCAAGAACATGATGCCGACGATGATTACGGTCATTCGCGAGGGTAAGTCGCAGAAGATAGACGCGTCACTACTCGTGCGCGGTGACCTGGTCGTCATCAAGGGCGGCGACAAGGTACCCGCGGACATCCGCATCATTGAGTGCTCGGACGACCTCACGGTCGACAACTCGTCGCTCACGGGCGAACCGGAGCCACTCAAACGCATTCCGCAGTGCACGGACGAGAACCCGCTTGAGACAAAGAACCTCTGCTTCTTCGGCACGTTCATCCCGCAGGGCAGCGGCAAGGGCATCGTCGTGAACATTGGCGATAAGACGGTCATGGGCCGCATCGCGCGTCTCGCGACCTCAACGGTTGTGGATCAGACGCCCATCGCCAAGGAAATCGACCACTTCGTGCACGTGATTGCGCTCGTGGCGACGATCATCGGACTGTTCTTCTTTGTCGTCGGCTTCCTCATCGGCACGGACTTTGTGTCCAACCTGGTGTTCATGATCGGCGTCATCGTCGCGAATGTGCCCGAAGGTCTGCTCGCGACTGTGACGGTGTGTCTGAGCTTGGCGGCCAAGCGCATGGCTGGCAAGAACATGCTCGTGAAGAACCTCCAGGGCGTCGAGACATTGGGCTCTACCACGTGCATCTGCTCGGACAAGACGGGCACGCTCACGCAGAACGTCATGACGGTCGCCAATGTGGTCTACGACAACAAAATTTGGGATGCCGAGTGCTCGATCACGCCCGTGGGCAGCTACAATCTCAATGACGTGTCGTTCCAGCGCCTACAGCGTTGTGCCACTCTCTGCAACAACGCGGTCTTCGACGAGGAGTCCAAGTACGAGAAGGTCATGACTGGCTCAGGTGAGTCGCTCAACATCTCGCGAGGAGCTCCACTACCGATCCGCAGCGCCGACGGCAAGATGAACTGGGAGACCATTGGTGACGCGTCCGAGTCGGCGATGATCAAGTTCTGCCAGGACAAGAAGGACGTGGTCGAGTACCGCGCCGAGAACCTCAAGGTCAAGGAGATCCCGTTCAACTCAAAGAACAAGTACCAGGTGTCGATCCACAAGCAGCAGAACGACGACTCCCAGCCGCTTGTACTCGTGATGAAGGGCGCACCCGAGCGCATCATCGCGCGCTGCCAGACGATTATGCTGAACGGCCAAGTGGTGCCTCTCACGCCCGAGCGATTGGCTGAGATTGAACACCTACAGCTCGAGCTCTCGAAGCGCGGCATGCGCGTGCTGGGCTTTGCTGAGAAGGTCCTGGACTCGGTCAAGTACCCTGCGGACTACAAGTTCAACACAGACATCCCGAACTTCCCCCTGGGCGAGAAGGATGCCGACTACACTGCAATCCCCAAGCCAGACCCGAATTGCGAGGAACCGCTGTGCTTCATTGGCCTCATGGCGCTCATCGACCCGCCGCGTGCTGAAGTTCCTGGCGCTGTGGAGAAGTGCAAGACTGCGGGTATTCGCGTGATCATGGTCACGGGTGACCACCCAGTGACCGCCAAGGCCATTGCGCACAAGGTCGGGATCCTCTGGGGCCCCACGTGCGAGGACATTGAAGAAGGCAACGCCAGTCGCGGCCTCGTGCCAGGTAGTGCCGGCTACGAGGACCCAGCGACCGCCCCTGCGATCGTCGTGCCCGGCTGGGACATCAGCGTGGACACACCCCAGGAGGAGTGGGATCGCATCCTGGACCACTCGCAGATTGTGTTTGCGCGCACGTCGCCGCAGCAGAAGCTCATCATCGTCGAGAACTGCCAGCGCCGCAAGGAGATCGTGGCCGTGACTGGTGACGGTGTGAACGACTCGCCAGCGCTCAAGAAGGCGGACATCGGCGTGGCCATGGGTATCATGGGCTCGGAAGTGTCCAAGGAGGCGGCCGACATGATCCTGTTGGACGACAACTTCGCGTCGATCGTCAGTGGCGTGGAAGAGGGTCGCATCATCTTTGACAACCTCAAGAAGTCCATCGCGTATGCGCTGGCAGCCAACATTCCGGAGCTTGTGCCGTTCCTTCTCAACATTGTGATGCGCATCCCACTGCCGCTCACGACCGTGCTCATGCTCGCGATCTGTCTAGGTACGGATATGGTGCCGGCCATCTCGATGGCCTACGAAGGCGCTGAGAACGATATCATGGCCAGAGCGCCACGTAACGCTGCGGTCGATCGCCTCGTGACAAAGAAGCTCATCTCGTTTTCGTACCTGCAGATCGGCATCATCGAGGCTGCGGCGGGGATGTTCACGTACCTGACGGTCATGAACGACTTTGGGTACCCACCGTCGGTGCTCCCGGGACTGGGTATGGGTACGAGCTTCGGCCGTCAGGTGATGTGGTGCAAGACAACCGGAGGCGAGTTCTGCACGCCCGGTGGCCGCCACAAGAACGACGAGGGACTGTGGACGTCGCTGGGTCTGAGCGAAGACCAGGTGTGCGAAAGCGAGTTCAACGCAACGATCCCGACTGGTGGCTCGATCTACGACGCGCGCATCTTCTGGACGCCCAACCATAATGGCAAGGTGAATGACTGCCAGTACGCGCTGGCCAACTTCAAGGGCTCGAACTCCAAGCCCGCGGGCTACAATCGTTTGAAGATGGGAACCTACGGCGACTACACGGCCGACCAGGACGTCGTGACGCTGCAGGCCATGGAGGCGGCCTGGAGCGCCGGCTACCGGCCGTACTACCCGATGCGCGCGCGCCGCTCGCACTTTTTCAACAAGCACTGGCTGCGCTGGGATGTGAACGACAAGGATGCCGAGGGCTTTGATCCGAAGCTCGTCGACGACGTGTTCACGAGCTACCAGCCATTGGGCGTGTTTGGGATCACGAACTCGGCCAACTCGAAGGACTCGGTCAAGGCGCCCAGCACGGCCAAGAAGGCGTTCCGAGACGCCGAGGTGAACGTGTTGACGCTGAACGGCAGCGTCTCGGCGACGCAGAGCTTTACGCTCTCGCAGGTCCTGTACCGTGAGGCTGTGCACGTGGCTGTGGCTTCGAGCGCGACCGGCACCCCGGCGTGCACGGGTGACGCGTGCCTGCTCGACTACCGCGCGGGCTTCACTTCGGAAGATTCGACTTCCGGTGTCACGTACTCGAACATCATGTCGCGCATGATGCAGGCCAAGGCGCTGGCAGTGACCCAGACGGCGTACTTCGTGGCGATCATCGTGTCCCAGTGGGCGAACTTGATCGTGTGCCGCACACGCCTGCTGTCGATCGTGGACCAGGGCATGGACAACAGCGTGCTGAACATGGGCATCGTCTTCGAGACGATCGTGGGCGTAGCCTTCTGCTACGCGGGCTTCTTGCAGGGCGTGTTCCGAACGGACGCGATCCGCCTGACCCACTGGTTCTGCGCCATGCCTTTCTCGCTCTTCATCTTTGCGTACGACGAGACGCGCAAGTTCATCCTGCGCAAGACGTCGCGCTCGTACGTGGACAAGAAGACGGGCCGCATCTTCCGCGCCAAGGGCTGGCTCGAGGAGAACACGTACTACTAGACACACATACACACACAACTTGATAGACGCGTTCACGCAGCTAGTAATACACACATGTGAGAGCAAGAACACGAATGATTATGATGTGTGAGAACTTGGCGTGCGAGCTGTGAGAGGTGGCTTTTTGTGCCACGTAGTCACGCTTGTGCGATGGACCAGAAACGACGCATACATGTGCTGCAGCTCAAAGCAAGAGGAGCCACTTGATCGGCGTTGGGTTCGAATGACTGGCGCTCACAAGGTGCTGTGCAAGGAGCTGCCCAGCTTGTGCTTGTGCTAGTACCCGCTGAGTGATCGTCGCTGTTAAATTAGGATTAACAGTTTTTGGTGAGTTTATTTCTACCAATCAGAATTTTACATATTTCCCTAGCGATCGCTGACTCAGTTAACAAAAATATAACCTCTGACTCTGTTTTCAAAACTGGCAATCTTCTTTTTTGGCAAGAAGGTGCCTCGGAGGCAAACGAAGTTTGCACTATTACGGTGGATGGGAGACAGAGCAGGTATGACGAAGCCTGGTTCCAAGCTCTCAGTCGTATGGAGCGCTGCTCTGGTAGAGAGAGCAAGGTGTCAACTCTCAAGAAGTGTCCAACGTGAACATGCAGCTTTGCTTTCGAGAGATTGTCGAATTTCATCTCCCGAACGAAAGAAAGTCTTCTTCGTGGAGACGGTACGCGCATTAGGCATGTGCCTCAAGCTTTCCGTCGAGAGGTCAGACGAGGAGTCCCAGGCACGCACGTCGTCGATCTTCCAAAAGACTTGGGAAGGTATAGCAGAGATTCACTTTTGCATTTATTTTGTTTGTTTTTCTTAATATAGCGGACTTGGTAGAGATCTCGTTCACTCACAAATGAGTTCCACCGTACCGTACTTCACAAAATATGTTGTCATTCATTCTTTAAAAAAAATGCAGTAAAGCAGCCATCGTACGCACATCACCATCACCCTCCTCCTCTTCATCTCTAAGGCTCGTCGATGAGACCGAGCTTCGAGTGATCGTTGATGAGCGCATCACGCAGCAGCTTGGAGGCGGCCGAGTCGTCGCCGAGCATCTTGCGGAAGCCCGAGTAGAAGTCCACGGCGAGGTCCTGCGCCACGACCTGGCCCGCCGCGTTGAACGCGTACGTGGTGGACGTGTCATACACAACCTCCTTACCCACGAGCTGCTGCACGAGCGCCTCGTCTGAGAGAATGTGCGGGAAGAGGTACTCGAGTGTCGCGCGGTCGAGCTTGACGGTGAGTGTGCCCTTGGCGATCACCTCGGTGCCGTTCTCTTCGCCGTCGGTGGCCTCGCGGATCTCGGCGCCGACCATGGCCACCTGCATGGACGAGTGGTAGAGCGCGTAGCGCTTCCACTGTTCGTAGACGGTTGCGACCCCGCGCTCGTCACCGAAGCGCACGTCCTCGTCCATGTAGTTCTTGAGGAAGCCGACCTGGAGGTCGTGCGCCTCCTGCACGGCCGCGTTCTCCTTGCTAGGCGTGTGCAGCCCACGGCCAAACATGACGTAGTACTGCTCCACGGCCTTGGCGAGCGGGCCCGTGAGCGACGTGCGCGTGCTCCAGAGCTTGGCGTCCTGGAGCGTGCGCGTCTCCACAAGCGTCTTGAGCGCCTCGAGCAGCTGCTGCTTGGACGCTGCGTCCAGCGCGGCCGAGTCGGACGCGTAGCGCTCGTGCGCACGCTTCTCCGAGAGCGACACGAGCGTCGTGGTGGGGATTGTCGAGACGGAGGCCATCGTTGATGGGTTGAGTTGGAGACTGGGAGAGGAAGGCGCTTGAGCTTGAGCTGGCGGATTGAAGAGTGAGGGAAGGCAGCAAAGAGACCGCGAGAACCTGAATTCTCACACTCGTAAAGATAGAAAAAAGGACGGATCACGTGTGCGCGAGTTGACGCGACGGAAGGAAGAAACATTTTCGAAGCCTGGCTGCCGCGTTGCTTCCTTTTGAGCTTGTGAACTCGGGATGGAGAGTTTGGGAGACCCGGCTTTCCGTTTGTGCGCAGCCATCGATTGAAGTGCGAAAGTGAGCTGACGCCTTTTGATGACTTGGACCTTCAAGCTCACTTGAGCTAACGTTTGACAACCAACGGCGCTTCCAACATTAACTAACGCTCACGGCGCGAGTGTTGAGATTTACTTTTTTGTTGAGACTGGGACTTGACGCTGGACAAGTCCTGCTCCCCTTCTCCCACCTCGCCGCTCACTCCCCAGCCAAGCTCGACCAAGTTCACACGCCCCTCCCAAACCTTCCTGCTGCATCATGACCTCGTCCCACTCGCCTCAAGGACTGTGTGCAAAAGGCTTAACTCACCTTAAGCGCTCGCCTAAGGTCCCTAGTGAGCCGAGAAGGCGATCAAGCATCGGGTATTCATCCTGGTTGCGGTGAAGCTCCTCGCTTTCTTCCTGGTGCTGGAGGTTGGAATGTGGGTCGCGACCATCGCCCTCCTCCTCCAGCTCAAGTACAGCGCGATCATGAAGGCGATCTCAAGGGAAAGAACGTGCCGAGACAGTAGCTAGCCATTTGCCATCGCACAAGAACAAGAAAGGGCCGTTCAGGCAGTCGCTTGCGGCTTTATGGCACGGCCCGGTGCTTGTTGGGTTTGCCCGACGGTTGCTCGCATGCGAGGTCCTGAGCTTCCCAGGACCGAACGTCTCTGAAGCCAACGTGGCGAAGATCAAGTCGCGCGCGCTCGCGAGGCACACGATCGACGTCGCCATGTACAGCGTCACGCAATGCGACCTTGTGCAGACAATGGTCGACGCTAGGGCGAGGGGAGTGACCGTTCGTGTGCTCAATGTCCAGATGAGAGGACACAGAACCCATTTGCGACGCTGATCTAGCTGGGTGTCCTCGTCTTCATTCCAGTGAAGACGTTGTCACTGATGCTACACGGCAAGTTCCTGTTGATCAAACCCTCCTGGAGGGGCCGGTCAATTGGAGCGACCATACCATGCCAGGTCAATGTGGTAAAGCTGGTGATCACGGCTTTCAACCGGTCGATGAAGAAAGCAAAACCTCTGTCTGTCCTCGACGTGAAACCAGCAACATCTTCTCTGTGCACCCGCAATGGTGCGCTGCTCTCTATGAGAGCCAAGCACGACGACGTCGTCTCCTTCATGTACTTGCGCTGACAGCTCTGTCTGTGGCTCCGTTGCTGCCACACGCTCGCGGCGCGTCGCTGTCGTTCCAGCCGAGCTTCACGGCTGTCAACTGGTCGCTTGTGTCCTC
>JAADWP010000506.1:0-21276 GCA_023336215.1 Globisporangium iwayamae
AAGTGCAGCAGCGAGACTCGGAATTGGCAGCGGGCAAAGCAGAGACGAGTCGACTGAAGGGAGAGATTGCGCGTCTTGAGGAGCGATTGGCAGAAGCAACAAAGGTGATTGAGAACGGTCGTCACGAGCGCAGCAGTCGCGGTATTCCATGAAGGAAGCAACCCATAAAGGAAGTCTCGGTGTCGCCCAGTTCGTCTATAAGTATCGCTTGAAGGGCGACATCCTCGAGGCGCTGAGCGAAGCGACGGCGTTCAACCGGCTTGAGGTCTTTGTGTTCTTGTATGGGAAGTTCGAGTCACCGCGAGAGACGATATGGAGCATCGTGCATGCTGCGGTATGGAGGCTGAATTCTCGCGTCACTAGGTTCCTACAGAAGTAGGGCGAAGAGGCGAGTTCCCCGAACCAGGCGGTGGCGCATCAATGCTCGAGACTCGTGTGAGTGATCGCGAGATACACGCTCGCGACTGTCGCGGAGCTTGAAGGCGCGAGATTGCTCGCCGTAGAACTCGGCTTGCCAGCCTTCAAGCGGTACCTCACGTGTGTGATCAAGTGGCAAGGCGACGCGACTATGTTTCCGTGGTATGATGTCAGGTGGTTCTGAACGAAGTGGTTGGTAGATAGGTATGTGGGATTTTCAAGGCCGATGTGACCATACGAAGCGAGCAAACTAAGTAAGTACTCTATCGCAGAAACAACAGCAACAAGATGCGTTGGCAAGCTAAATCCATTTTCAAGCTTGAGAAACTAACCAAACTGTGACTCAGATTGATGAAACACGTTAGCAACAGCAAGCAATACTACAAACTTACTGCACGCCGTGTATCTCAAAAGGACTGCGTCATTCTTCGCTACTCTTCGCTTAGCTGATGTGGGCCTGGACGAGGCTCTTGGCGGCACACGCACCGGCCGAGGTCTTGATCGCCTGGCCCTTGTACGTGGCCACCCCGGCGGCGTCCGTGAGCAGCTCAGGCGCGCACTTCTCCCAGACCTTCTGCTTCTTAAGCTGCGCGGCCGAGAGCGCCTCACCGCTCTCCGAGTCCACGAACACGCGCTCGCCGACCGCAGCGTTCGCAGGTGGCTCGATGAACTCGACGCGCTCGTGAGCCGCGTCCGAGGCGCAGAGCACCATGCCGTGCGATTTGAAGCCGCCGAGCTTGGCCGGCTTGAGGTTCAGCAGCACGAGCACCTTGCGGCCTTGCATCTCCTCGAGCGAATAGAACGCGCGCAGACCCGAGCCGATCTGCTTGGGCTCGTCCTCGCCCACGTCAATCTCCTCGCAGTAAAGCTTCTCCGAGTCCGGATGGTTCCACACCTTGGTGATCACGCCCACGCGGATGTCGAGCGACGCGAAGAGCGGTGTCGCGGGCTTCTCAACCTTGGCCACTGACTGCTTGGGCGCGAGCTTGGCCTTCACGGCCTCCTCCTGCTTCTTGGCCTCTTCGTCCGTCAGCACCTTGTTGAAGAGAATGTCGCCCACACTCACTTCCGTGCCGGCCTTGAGGTTGTCGTAGTCCGGCGACAGCTCTGTGAGCAGCACGGGCGCTGTGCCGAGCTTCTTGAAGATCGTGTCGGCCACACCGGGGATGATGGGACTGAGGAAGTGCGCGACGACGTAGATCGCTTCGAGGCACGTGCGCACGACCACGAGGCGCGGCGCATCCTCCTTCATGTGCCACGGCTCCTTCTCCGTCAGATACTTGTTGGTCTCCTTGAGCGCGTGCACGATGGCGAAGCAGGCGTTCTGCAGTGCGTACTCCTTGTATGCGATCTCGGACTCGTGCAGCAGCGTGTAGACGTCAAAGGGTGCGTCCGCACGGGCATCCGGGATCACGCCGTTCGAGTACTTCTTGCAGATGTTGACCGCGCGGTGGACCAAGTTGCCGAGCGTGTCGGCGAGCTCCGAGTTGTGGATGTTCACGAGGTCGTCCTCGGAGAACGGCATGTCGAAGCCATAGCGCGCCGAGCGTGCGATGAAGTACCGGAACGAGTCGAGGCCGAACTTGTTGATCATGTCGTACGGGTCCACGACGTTCCCGATGCTCTTGCTCATCTTCGTACCGTCCTTGGCGTTGACGAAGCCATGTGCAAAGATGCGCTTCGGCAGTGGGATGTCCGCGCTCATGAGGATGCACGGCCAGATAACGCAGTGAAACCACGTGATGTCCTTGCCGATGATGTGGACGCTCGCGGGCCAGTACTTGGACAAGTTCTCGCTGTCCGGGTACCCGATCGCCGAAAGGTAGTTCGCGAGCGCATCGAACCAGACATACATAACGTGCTCCGGGTCGTTCGGCAGCGGGATGCCGTGCGAGAACGTCGTGCGCGAGGCCGAGAGGTCCTGCAGCGGCTCTTCCAGACGGCGCAGGATCTCTTGACGACGCACCTCGGGCTGCAGGAACTCGGGGTGGTCGTGGAAGTGCTGCACGAGACGCTTGTGGTACTTGGACATCTTGAAGAAGTACGACTTCTCCTGCATCTTCTTGAACGGCGTGCCCGTGGCCGGGTCCTTGTAGTCGGTCTGCTGCGCCTCAGTCTCGGTCACGAACGTCTCTTCGCGCACGTTGTACCAACCCTCGTATGTACCCAGGTACACATCGCCGTTGTCGAGCGCACGCTGAAAGAGCCACTGCGCAAACTTCTTGTGGCGGTCGCTCGTCGTGCGGATGAAGTCATCGTTCGACATGTTGAGGTCCTTGGTGAGCTGCTGGAAAATGCCGGCGTACTTATTGCAGAGTTCCATGGGCGTTACACCGGCAGCCTCAGCGGTCTGCGCAATCTTCTGCCCGTGCTCGTCCGTGCCGGTCAAGAAGTAGACGTCGCGGCCGAAGACGCGGTGGTAGCGCGCGATCACGTCGGACGTGATGTTCTCATACGCGTGGCCCATGTGTGGAAGCCCGTTCGTGTAGTGGATCGCCGTCGTGACGTAGAAGCGCTCGCGGTTCTTGGCGTTCTCGTCCACCGCCTTCTTCACCTGTTGCTGCAGGTCCTTGATGCGCAAGTTCTTTTTCTCGGCTTCCACCTCGAGGCTCGTAATGCGCTCCTTGAGGCCCGAGACGTCTTCCGCGGTCGTCGCCATGGTCACTTGCTTGCTTTGCTGCTTGTTGTCTGTCTGTCTAGAAAGAGAAAGAGCTACGTGCTCTCCTGGTCCTCTTCGCGATTGAGCTGCTCGTGTGCTTTGCTGCTTTGTTGTGTGGCCCCCACACAAATGGACGCAGATCTCCACAAGCACTTTCTTGCAACACAGCGTATATTTTTAGCGAATCAAAGGCTCGTATTCATTGATTTCCTTGATTTTACCTTTTTGATTCGCTGAAAAACGAGTATTTCATTTTAGAAATAGATGCTTAGAATTGACATCTTATAGAAACGTTGTAGAAAGGATGATGATTTCTATCCGACTTGACGTGGCAGATAATCAATCAGGGGAAAGCGTGCGTGCAGAAACCAAAGCAAGAGTCAAGAAGGACGAGGGCGTGACGACACCATGCTGGACATCCTCTCATCGCCGCTGCGCGGGTACATCGCGCAGAACCTGCAGTTCTACCTGAGCAAGTACATCGAGGGCATCCAACTCGAGGGGCTCGGGCTCTTCGGCGGCGACCTGGTGCTCAACGACCTCGAGATCAAGCGTCACGTGCTAATGGTGAGTGAACCTGCGAGCTGGCGGTTCACACGCGTGTACATATGTGGCGCGATTGCCGTGACGATACATAGAGCTTGTTTCTGTGTCTGTGGCACTGCAAGCAGCTGACTATGGTACTAATTGAGCTGACGGTTGCCTGTGTCTCTCTGGTGTAATGTGCACTTGTGTGCTGTGACAGGAAAGCTTGGAGATCCCGTCCGCGTTTGACTTCTCGCGTGGCTTCATTCGAGTACGTCTTGCAGCCGCTTCTGATCTGTAGTAACGTATGTGCGCTACGCATAAGAGAGAGATAGTTTGGTGATTGGGTTGCTGACGCGTAGGCGCATGCGCTGTGTGCGTGTTTGCGTGTGGTTTGTCATCACTGCAGGAGCTGCGCATCCACATTCCGTGGACGCATTTGTTGTCACAGCCGATTGAAGTCAAGCTCTACACGATCGAACTGATCCTCACCGCACGCAGCGACGCGGAAAGATGCGCGCAGCGTACTGCCTCCATTCCCAGTGAGCTACCATCGGCCTCCTCAAAGTAAGAAATGCTGCATCATATGTAAATTGTTGCCTGTACTATGCTGACGTCGATTGACTGTAATGATTGCAACGCAGATCTGGGCAAGACTTTCCACCAGAGCCAAAAATCGAGCAACCAAAGTCCGGGTGGCTACATGACTCGCTGCAGCGAATTCTGGCCAACATCAGCATTCAGGTACTAACCATTTGCAAATCGTCTAGCAAACAGGTGAGCACTGATCATTGACATGTGTACTGGCTGTTTATCGTTGCTATTCCTGCTTAGGTCAACAACTTGGTACTGAAGTACGAACAAGACGATATCGTGCTTTCAGTTGCTCTTGGGGTATGTCCATAGTGTATGTGCTACGTCTGCGAGCGCGTTCTGACTTGCCTCGGCTACATTCTGTGTTGTTGTTGTTGGACCGGTAGACGCTCGACTTTTATTCCGCAAGTGCCGAAAAAGACTGGAAGAGAAGCTTTGAAGAACCGCAAGGCCCAGTGCAAGCTATCTCCAAGGTGAGTCATGTGCTATAGCCTGTGCACTCGACTGAATTCATTCATACTCACTCTCGTCTTCCTATGTGCATGTCTCTACAGCGGATTGATGCGAAGGATTTAACAATTTTCCTTGACCGGTATACGCGAGGTCGCAACGACTCCAGGACGGCGGAGGTGTACCGGAAAGTCATCGGGTACGAAGTCCCCGTGCTGACGAGGACATCAGTGTCTGCACGTGCGAATATCCTCATGAAACCCCACGCTGCAGTTGCACCTGCAGTTTCTGAACCGAGCTCGAGCGTGGCGTCTGTTGGTGACTGTGATGCCGGAATGCCTTTCGGTGGATCGCCTGTTGTTAAGCTTCCTCCCATGCGGCCGTCAGTCGTGTGCGACCCATTCTTTCTGTATTCATGCAACCGATCCAAAGTCAAACCGATGTTCGAGGTGGATGTCTTCGTCGGAGAGCTCACGTTTTCACTCAGCGACCGGCAGTTGCAAATGATTGCGCAACTCCTGAAAATTGCGTCGTCAAAGCCAGAAGCACCAAGCGTGTGCAAGAGTCAAGCACCGGTTTTGCCGCTTTTATCAGATCTGCCGTCAGAAAAAGCTATCGTGATTCCAGTCAAGTTACCAGCAGTGGATCCAGGCAAAGCACCAATTACTACATCTCAAGGACAGGACTCGAAGACGTCGAGTGGTAAAGATTCCTGGCTCGGATGGGCAATGAATGCGCTTGGTGGGAATGAAAACGACGAAGAAGATGATTTAGAGTCGGAGATCATCGCCGAGACAAGAGAAGCTCTGAAGCGAGTGAACATGACGTATGCTGCAGATGCTGCAGCAGTAAAGGCAGCTATGAAAGAAGGACCGATCTCTGTGGTTTCCTGTCTGCGGCTTTGCATCCGAACAGTGTCGCTTACGCTTCGCAAACATCCAGACGAGAATCAAGACGAGAGGCAAGGAATGAACAATGACAGCGCGGAAGTTGATGTCACAGAAGAATTGATTCCTGTGGCGAATCTTGGACTCGTGAGAGTCCCTGTACAGAAAACAAAGGCTCGAGTCTCACGGCCCGCTACTCCACTCTGCACTTTGCGACTGCACTACGTAGCGCTTGAAGGCATCTTTGTTCAGGGAGAGGAACGGAAGCACGACTTGGTGTTTGAGATCGAGAGAGTGGAGCTTCTGTCTGTCGGTACCGATGACCAAAGCATCAGTGGTGGCAAGCGAGAAGGTGATAGCGTGATCTTCGAGTGGGGATCGGTTGACACAGTCGCATTTGCAAACTGCGTCTCCCATCCGTACTTCATCAACTCGTTCTACGGAGAAGAATCTCGGCACTTGAATCGACGAGAGACGCGAAGCTTCGAGCTTGTCAAAGTGAGCTTTGACACTGAGATTCCAGTATGGAAGACTCTGGAATCCAAGCCCGCAACCGAGCAAGAGTTTGATTTCCAGAAGCCATGCGACTGCTCGACTGTCTGGAAAGGGACGCGATTCCCATGCACACCGACAGCTTCCCTACACAGAGTTTGCCAAGACGTGACCAGGAAAATCGGGTTGAAAGAGAGAACACTGGATGGTGCGTCGCTCCTGCTTGCGCTGACGAGAGAATCGAAGCTGCATAGTGTGTACTTCCAGACCACCGAGCGGCTACAGGAGAAACTGAAGGATGCCGCGGCTGAGTATCTGCAGCTTCGCAGTCCAGATCTTGGGGCTACTGAGAACTTGCAGCAATTGCTGCTGCCTCAGCTGTTTGCGCTACTTGCTCGTCAGACACAGCACACGTGCGGCGCCGAGATGCTGTCGTCGTCATGTATAAGCACTGATATCCGCCGTCGAAGCGTCCACTCTGCGGTTCGGCTGCGACAGTTTTCATCGAGACATATCCAGCATGCTGTGGAGTCCAAAAAGGCTGCTGAAAAGGAAAATTCCAATCGACCATCAAGAATGCTTGACGTGTCGCTTGGTCAAGTGGACGCGTCGCTTGATCCAATTCGATGCACTGGGGTCATCGACTTGGTGTCTACTTTCGTGTCGGACGTTTTGAAAAAAGACGAAAAAGCGGAGAACAGAGAAGTCGAGCGAGCCGACAGCGAAGAGACTCTTCAGACGAAGGCAGAACTCGTGAAGCTCGAGACTGCTCGACGCGCCGACAATCTTGTGCTAGTCACGTTCAACAAGCTGCATCTCAAGGTGTCCAGCGACCACGAGCACCTCGCCAACTTGTCTGTTCTGGTTCGCGATGTAGTCTGCAGTGGCTCAAGTCTCGATGCAGCCACTGTGAAAAAATCACTCACGGTTGGTGAACTGTCTGCAAACTGCACAACGTCGCGAGGTTTGCAGTCTTCTGAATCCGTTTTTCGAGTTGTCGGGCTCGAGTGTGCAACTATGACCAACGAACTGAAGCGCGAAGGCGGTAAGGAGAATGATTGCGTGAAGAATATGTCCCTGGCAGTGGACAGAGTGATAGCGACAATGAGCGACGAGAGTGTGCTCCGTAGCTGTGTTACAGTGGACGGACTACTGCGAGCGGTCAGCAACACTTCCTTTCTCCGGAATCCCAATCTCAACTGTCCGACGCCAGCACGAATTTTTCAACTGGACATCTGCAGTGTGCGCGCATCGTTATCGCAAGCGACCACGTCCGGGCTGAACTCGCTGGGCCAACGGGATCTGGACGCAGAAATTGGATCACTGTCGCTAACTTCATCATCGCCACGTGACCCCAGCCGGCTTTCTGTCGAGTTTCACAGCGGGACGAACCCATTTGCGACAGACAGTCTGCAACCTAACGAGATGCAGTCTTTTGTCACACTTTCTTTTCGTGAAATGAGAACCCCTGGCGTATCCTGCTTCGTGCCGATCCTTCCAAGATTCCTCACACTCGAGTCAAACTCGGCTTACGCGCATCAAACCCCAGTGTACCGATTGCGTTTTACTGTCGAGATCGCGAAGTTTGAAGCCAACTTCAAAGGTCTGTCAAGCGCTGCAATTGGTGTATCGAAAGTTCGATATTCTCTGGCGAAAAACTGGAGATCCCGTTCATGCGAGTCAAGCAACGAGGAGCTGTCATCTCAGCTTGAAAAGGTGTCCAGTACCACTGACGCACGGGTTCCAGCAAGCTGGGAAGTTGCAGTCACCTTTTCCTCACAGGGGGGTCTCGTTCGCGTGAATGAGTTTGTGGAACTATCCGTACCAGCAATAGCAATCGCTTCGGCTGAGAGAAGCCCACACATGGGCCAATCGACGCCAGGTGGTACAGCAAGATTGGAGTGGAGTTGCGGTGTTTTGAAGGTCTCAATGCTACCAAGCAGCGACGGAAGCTCTCTTGCTGAGAAACCCATCCTGCTTTTGCAAGGTCTGAAGGGCCACATCACTTACATGCATCACGTGGACGGAATTCAGCACCATCATGCGGTTGATGGCGAAGTTCAGATCACAAGCGTTTGTGTCGAGGTATCGCGTCTGACGGTACGACAAGTGTTTTCTAGGTCACTAATTGATCATCGCCGTTGCTGACAGTATGTATCTCTGCTTGTTTGTTCCTTTAACATGCGCAGCTTCGCTATCTGCTCAAACTGCCCTCGACGCGCCAGTCCGACTGCAAGATCAAATCGACTAAAAGGATCTCCCAGGAGGATGCGAAAGTGCGATCACCGACAAAGAATCTCTCGACATCACACCAATGGTCATGTAAGCTGGGAGCGCAGGTTGATGAATTCAACGCCAAGTTGTGTGGCGACATTCGAAAGGCCAAGACTAACAAGTCTGAAAATCCGAGGCCAATTTTGATGGAGATCGACAGCCAGGTGTCCGATTTTAGCGCGGCCATTCGGGTCAGCAACCACCGCCCAGTCAAGAATGCAAGCCAACCAGCACCTGATCGAGTGTTCCGAGATTTTCAAGCTTCAGTTGGCGACATTGGAATCCACGAAACCATGCATCACCGGGTGAGAGTGAAGAAGACAAGGTTTGGGGTTTTCAGCGCGCTCTCAGAGCATAGCTTGTTCGGAGCACTCTTGTGCCTTGACGACACGGACTTGTTCAGTATCATGGATACGTTTCGAATAATGCCACTCCAGCGATCGTCCAATGAGATTCCATCGCCAATGCTGACGTGGCAGCTGACAAATCAGATCGTGAAGGAATTTCGCGCGGAGATCAGCAACTCTAGAGCAACCCAATGTGATTCAAGAGGGCATTCAAACTCAAGATTGGTTCATATCCCGCTGCTAACGTCGCGGCACCGAATAAGAGCGCCGAGTCCTCGACCGAGTCCACTGGTCTCGATTTTCGTCAGAAACTACGGCGAAACATCTGATCATCAGCAGATTATTGCGGCTTCGTTGGAGAGTGTCGACGTCGCACTGACTGCTTCGAGTCTGCATTGTGTGACTTCACTGCTGGACGCACTCGATGCAAGAAGCAGCTCTGCGTCAGCCATACACACCGAAGACCAGGGGACAAGTGACGCGTTATCAGAGGAAGAAAACCCACCTGCTGGTCCAAACGCAAAGTCACCAATTGCTATGACCACAGGAGAAACAGCTCACAAACAAGCTCTAGAAAAGATTCAAGTGTCTCTCATCACCGGTCAGATTCGTCTGATACTCCCCAATGAGACTTTGAGCGAAACACTCGCCACCGATCACACAGTGTTCCCCGGGAATACAATGCTTGTGATCGAGTCATCGTCCGTGCTGAGCTCGGCATGGAACGATATCAGTGTGGATGGACTAGGTTATCCACCTTTCAACGCCACCAAGCTCCCGCGACGTCAACGAGCTCCATCACAGCGCCTGGGAGAATCGAGACTTCGATTGTGGTGCAAGGTTGGGAAAGTCTACGGTGTCGTTGTTGATTTCGCTCGCTTCGACGGTCAACAAAGTCGCGAGGTTGAAATGCCTGGTCCATTCGAGCAGTTCCTGTCGCTAAAGAACGAAGGAACACCAATTGAAGCACGCATATGTGAAATCTTCCTCCTCCCATTCAACGTTGCAGTCGACATCGAAGAAAGTGTTGCAAGTGAGAGCAATGCAAACCGCGCATCGGTATCAATCACTAAGTTGCGACTTGAAATTCGAAAGCAGGATTTCGATGTCATCCTCGCGCGGATTACAAGCACTAGGCAAGCACTCGGTTGCCTTCTTCAGTCTTCAGTGCGGAAATCGTCGAAGAAACCAAAGCCGAGCAGCTCTCAGGACCTTGATCTCAACAATACGTCGACACTGACAGGGACAACTGCTATATCTTCGCGCGCTCGAGTGGTGTACGAGTTTGCAAGCGATGGAGTCGAAATCGCGCTTATCAACACCGAGTCTTCAATTCACGTGCGAGTCGGGAGCATGAGCGTTTTACACGACTGCTCAGATGAGTCTGGGAGCTTTTCAGTCCAAAACGTCGTGGCAGGCTTCCGCTTTGCTGTTGATGATTCGACTAGTGCTTTCGTGGCAAAAGAAGAGCTGGTATTTGGGGCATTCTTGGACCCCGCCTTGTGGCAGCTGGGAGCTGACAACTACCCGGAAAAACTGCTCTCTGGCCGGTGGAGCTCTCTCGAACACAAGGAGCGCATGATTTTCCTCGACATGCAAGCGTACCAGCTCCACCTGTCGGTGCACTTTCTGGAACACCTGAAGCATTTTCTTCACAGCAAACCCACGCTGACTTACTGTAACAGAACCTCAGGAGCTCAGGTCAACACAACCGGAGGTGATACTGTTCACGAGCACCGTCGCTACTTGCCAAGACACAAGACAAGTGTGAAAATTCTGGTTGCTCCAAGCGTCATCTCTCTTTGGGAGCGAACGCTGCAGAACAAGACGACCCCAGGTGCGGCAACATGTGCTTGGGTCACGTGTGGCCAGGCTTTTGCGAGTGTGGGAATCGGAGCGGAAAGTGGGACTGATCGACAATGGCTACTCCCATCAAACGAAGATGCAGTGCACGAACTAAGTCGGCATTTTGCGGTGCGAGAGACTGACTTCATGCTGAATTTGGAGAAGATCGGGGTGAAGACATCGTCCGGTATGCCGATCCTTGGAATCGAGTTCCGCTATGGAACAGTTGGGTCATTGCCAAGTCACATTGCGAGTACCTGGGTGAACTTTTCCAGACAACTGACATCACGATCTGCCAGGCTTCGTGTTCTTGAAGATTGCACCATCAGAGTCACTGGCGACTTCAACAAAATTCTTGAGCGAAAGGATGCGCACCAAACATCGTCCAAGACTCTCTTCGCGACTTCTCTGACCAGAATCAATCTCCAAAGCGAAGTGAGTGCAGTTGACGTGAAGGTTTCCTCTCACTCGATCGAGTCCATGGTATTCCTTCTTAGTGCGCTAAAGTCTACCCAGTCAGACGGATCTCCGAGACACGCCACTTCACCGTCACCGATGATTCGAGTCGCAGAACCGAGCCAGGATGAGACTGCCAAGAAAGAGTCGTCGTCGAAAGACGATTTCAACTATCTGCGTCGAGTAGCTGAAGCCCGCCATCCTGCTCCAGGTGAGTTGGTGCTCACAGAATCGCTCTTCATTGAGACAGGCAACGCGTCCGGCGCGCTTTTGGAACCTCAACAAGCAACAACGCTGGTGCAGATTGACGAAATTCGGTTCAACAACTACGAGCAGATCGAAGAAGAAGACCTGCTGTCGTTCATCAAGGAGATGAACTCTCCGTGGGAGGTCGAAAGCTCCGAACTGCCACCGTCTGACTCTACGACTATGGGGTCGGTATTTGAGAACAAGACGATGAGTTGGATGGGGATGCGATGGTGTTACCACATCCCACGAGTGATTGATGAAATCATTGCAAACCCGGTGCCGATCCCGCCTACCGGAATGCCGAACGGGTGGCCAACCTGGCGTGGAAGCTCTGGCGATGAGAGCAGCTCAGTGAGACTCTGTGACATCTACTGCCAACTTCGATGCTGGGATTACCAAAGCAATCGCTTTATTGTCGTCAGCGAGTTCTTTGTGCCCTGGGAAAGAAGCACTAGTGGTCGGTACCGCATAGATGCATCGGAGCTCTACGAACCGGAAAGCTTTGGTGATTTCGTGAATCAGTGGTTTGAAGAAGACATGGAAGACTATGCTTACCACGCAAAGCTCCTCGAGCTCGCAAGCGCAACACGGAGGGTGCAGCTCGGAGACGCGCCGCCGTCCGACAAGTGGGAGTTGCGATGGCGAAGTCCGATCGTGATTGACAAGGAGGCAGAGGTACGGCGTGTGACTCATTTCATCAGACTTGCTGCTTTCACCCTGCTACTTTGATTCTTAACGCTGTGTATATGATCTGATCTGATGTGTTTCAATTCCAGCACAAACAGAAGCGCTTGCTTGTCAACGCATTGCTGGCGTCATCGATCCGCGTCAACTCGACTCTGAAAACCGAAGCCTTCCAAAGAGCAGTTGTGAGTGTCACCACGCCTCGCATCCTTGTCTCGTTGTGCCACATCAGCTTCATGGATTACGCCCACGAAGTCATCTCGGCAGGCTTCAAAGATATGGCGGTGTCGCTGACCAAGTACGGAGAGAGCAGCCCAGAACTCGACGTCACTATCTCCACCTCGCTGCAAGTATACGTCCAGAACTTTGTCCAGCTGCTCAATGTGTCGGTACTTCCGCGGGTGGGTATCCACGCCATGATTCATTCGTCCAAGGAAGGAGTCAGTGTCTCGACTGTTGTGGATCCCGTCGCGCTGTACCTGAACCACACCACAATGCTGGTTCTCTCGACGATGGACAAAATTCTCGCTGCGAAGACCGAAATTTTGCTGGCTGAGCACCAGGAGGAGGGTGCGACTGCAGCAACCGATTTATTGCTGCACGACATGCGAATTACCCTGATCAACGAAGCCGAAGTGAATATCTGGTACCGCCAAGAGGGCACTTCGGAGTGTCTTCAAGTGAAAGCAAAATCGCGCGCGACCTACAGCTGGCTATCCCTGGCATCCGATACGTATTATCGGATGGAGTTTGCGCTAGAGCAGGAAGAAGCACAAGCCAATCGAGTCATCAGCAGCGTGAAAAACGAAGAGGCCCAGTCCGATGAGACTTCTGACTCCATTTGGAGTGATCCATGCGTGATCAAGGAGAACTGCGTCACTGGGAGATACTTCAAAGACTCGGGCTTCCTGTGGATTTGCGTCGAGTTGAGAGGGCTCCAAACTATCGTGACGCTGCGCCCACCTATCGTTTTTCGAAACCTCTGTGACCTTCCGATTCACCTAATGCTGAATGATGAGAAGACTGCGATATTCAAGTGCGACCAACTGGCTACAACATCACAAAGACGGCTTCGATCAGAGACAGACAAAGATCTTCAACATCAACCCGCTCAGGGTTCGCTGACACCAAGACGCGATGAGAATGCAGCATACCTCATGATGGATTCTCTGTTCAGGGCTCGAGTCAGCAAAAGTGCGAACGCATGGAGCTCTCCGCTCATCGTCAATGAGCTTCCAGCAGAGTTTGACTTGGTTTGCCTACACAAGGATGCTGCACGGGATGGCCAGAAACAACAAAGCAGCAGTGCCGTCAATCCATTCCTTAGCTCAAAAGAGCAGTTTGTAATCTTGGAGCCTGAAGATGGCGAAGATGCAAGAGAGGCACACTTCTTTGGGTGGCTGCAAGGTCGACGTGAAGAGTGCAAGATGGTGCTTCCAAACGATTTCGATCCAAGTCTGCGTCAGTTTGCGCAGAGGTATGCGTGGATGGAGCTGGCTCTATGGCCAGCACTCACAATCGAGAACAACACGGGCCTCGCCATCACGTTTGTCTTCAAGCAAAAGGTAAGTTGACGTTGCATGAACTATGCAAAGTCTGGCCCACGTATTCCTTACAATTTATTTTTCGTTTCTTTTGCTTTGTCGCAGACCACTGCGATCTCAATCAACGCTGAAACGCTGGAAGAAGAGCTCCTGGTGTCAGCGATCAACCCTTTCGAGCCTTCGGAGATTGAAGTGCATGTTCAAGACACCAAAGAGGAAAAACTCAGCTTCTTGTTACTGTGCAGTCACGAAAACCGCTCGGATCAACTGTTCGACTTTGGTGTGATGCGCGTTCGAGTATCGATGGCGTCTCAAGCAACCCACGGCAGGCACTCTCCGACCATCAGGATTTGCGCAGAGCGAGGCGCAGTCGTCCACAATTTGACAGATCTGGCCATCAACCTGCGCATCAGCTGCCTAGTGACAAAACAAGAGTCGAGTATTTCAGTCGATGCAAACGACGAGCAGCAAATTGGGATCTCTTCGAAGGAGAAACTTGTTGCGATCGAAGTCGGAGTTCGTCCAAGTTTGCTGCTTTCAGGACTCACTTCGGATGATGCGCCAGTGATTCGGTGGTCATCCCAAGTGCGCCTGTCCACGGAAGGAAACGTAAAGCCGTGTATCATCCCCTTCCAGCAGCAATCGAGTGCCTCGTTTCTTGCAGGATCCTATTTGATCGAGCTGAAGAAGGAGAATGGAATTATCCGAATCTCGATCAGCCCTCAAGTTGTGGTGCTCAACTCAACGGTAAACATGGCTCATATTGTCACAACTCTCGTCGGCTGACGAAACTATCGTTCTGACGAGGTATGCATCTGTATATGCCTTGGTGCTGTAATAGGGAATGAACCTGAAGCTGCTTCCGATCGATGGCGAAGGCCTCAATCTCCTGAGCGGGGAAGAATCAGCGGTACGAAGGGACTTGTGACTGAACATCTCACCTGTCTGTGTTAAAGCTCACTCGTTTCCTTCTCATGATTCCAACAGGTGCTTTCCTGTGATGACGCCGCCTGGTGTACACCTGTTTGCCTGTCGAACTTCAAGAAGCGAAGTCTCACATCAGACGTCGCGTCGTGGCTGAGCTCCAGATTCTCAAGACGGCCGAGTGAGGACGTTGACTTGTCAAAAATCCCACAACCAGCAAAGCTGTCGTGCGCTTTTCGAGTTGCGCTCGATGGAGACGACAGTGAATGGACCGAAGAGATCGTGATCCAAGTACCGGACTTGCCGCTGATGATCTATTCTAGTGGCATTGTGGAAATCGTGGAGACTCGGGATGCCAAACTCGCGCGAAGCGGAAAAGCGGATCAGATGTATGCGGCGCCAGCGACTCTGACCCACCGCTATCGAATCCTCGTTCGACAGAGCAGATCAAAACACCGAATGCTGACGTACACGGTTGCTCGTGTCGGCAACAGCATCCACGTCCTGTTCTTTGTCGACCACCAGAGTCCGGTCGTCATTCACAACCAGTGGGACCACGAGCTCGGCTTCCGAGTCATGGCGACACCGTCGTACCCGGAAGCAGTTGGTGCGCACCACTACATGGAATACGACTGGAAACTGCAGATGCATCAAGGCCGATCGCTCTCAAGCTCGAAGAAAGCGGATAATCCAATCTCCATTACAGTATCGACGCAACTCCAGGACTGGCTCGCATCGTCAGCAAACCGTGAAGTGGCGTACAACAGCAGCAACAACTTCTCTGATGAAAACGTGGATGAAAGAGTCCGATTTCAAATCGGATCGCCAGAGTTCGGCTGGTCGAATACGCTCTGGCAGGTCGGCGGAATCCAGTTTGCCACGTTTGCAAGTTCGGACATCGAATCGACTCAGTCGCCAACGTTTTTGGTGATGTGCTCTCGACGCGCAGGGACATGGTACATATCGACGACGTGTTTGGAAGACCTGCTTGCGAAGAGGTCGATAGCAGCAGCTACATCGTCTGCCAGTTCGACTGAGTCGACGTCACCCCAATCGACATTGGGAGAACGGAACGAGCAACACCCACGACCGCGATTGCTGAACATCCGCTTCTCGATCGCTGAGCTGCGGTTCCACTGCTGCGACGAGTTCGATCCAGTGCGAGACGGACGGGGACTCATCCAGTACCCAGAGATCTTCCGCCTTTGTTGCTCGAGCACCACCGTCGTGTTTTCATCGTCCGCCGATCCACCCGAGAGCGCGCGCTACAACGATCGATTGGGGTACCTTTCTCACGTTCGAGCCTACAGCTCACTCTTCGTTTCGATTGAGGACCTCGAGCTAGATCATTTCCTACAAGACTGCAACTTTCCCGTGATCCTGTCGTTTCCAGGGAATGAAGAGCGACACGCAGCACGCGAACTTATGCAGCTTGAGCTCACAAGCAAGCACGCAGCATTGAAAAAGGTGGCATCAGCGCTGCTAGACAAGCAAATGGCTCTCACGGACGAAAATTGCTTGGTTGGGCGGATCATCTTTGTCGACACGTGGGAGCGAGACGTCATCCCCGCCTACTTCCACAGTATTGAGCTCTCAACACTCCCAGCGGTGCTCCAGGTACGAAATCTGTGAGTGATAGCCGCCCTCTCATCGCGGTCCATTAACTCTTTTTGTTTTTCTCAATTTGTAATTGCAGGTGGAAGATGCGATCCTGTCCTATGTCCATGGCTTCGCGCAACCGTTGCTCGATGCGATGCTGGGGGCAAAGATAACACAATCTGACGTTAGAGAGCGACCGGCAAAGGCGGATGCCCTCAAGGAGAACTACTGGGTGCTCACGTCGTACGCTGCGATGAAGAAGACAAGCCAACGGAGACTGTACATTGAACTGCTGGAGTTCGGATCGGTTGAGGTGACTGTCACTGCTCGGGTTTCTATCCCGATCTTGAACAGCTTTGACGGCACCCCCGTGCGATTTGGCTCGACGCAGATGCGCGATGTGTTTGCGTTCCCTGACCAGCTGTACAAGGATCTTGCAGCCGACTACGTCGCGGACGCGATTGTCCGGTCACCGATGCTGCTCATGTCGCTCAACATTCTTGGGAATCCAGCGTGCGTATTGGGTTGCGAGACGTTCTGTTTCTCTATCTCCATCTATTAGTTGTGCGAAGCTAACTTGTGTCTTTGCATGCTTTAGTGGCTTCTTCCGGAACGTCGGTACGGGCGTGCGCGACCTGTTTGAGATCCCACTCGCAGCTGCGAGAGATGGCTACAATCCGTGGACGCTGACGAAGGGCGTTGTCGGAGGCGTGTCGTCGTTCTTTGGTCACACGACCGCGGCAGTTCTCACCTCACTCTCGGGGTTTTCGTACTCGATCTCGCGCACCATGGACCAGCTCACACTGCCATCCGAGCAGCTGAAGAAACGCCACTATACGCGGCCAACGCAGTTGTCGTCAGCGTTGGCGGACGGACTCGGTTCGCTCGGCTCGAGTGTCGTCGGGGCAGCAGCAGGAGTGATCACCACGCCGATCGCGATCTACAACGAGCGCAAACAACAGGGACTGGAGACTCGCCTGGGCGACGTGGTCGGAGGCGTCGGCATGGGTTTGGTCGGCATTGTCGCGCGACCCATGGGCGGCGTCGCGTCCTTGGTGTCCATGGCGACGGACGGGATCCTGTACGGAAGTGGCATGAGCGATGATCGGCTGCTGCCGTTCGATGACGTCGCAGCATCGCGTTTCGATGCGCGGCCGAACGAGATCCTGCGCTACAAGCTCAAGGTGCTGTCCGACGTTGTTGGAGACGTGGTGTACGCGCACGGCATCTGGGTCGCGCCGTCCAAGAGCGTGCTCGCGGTCGAACCGAGCGGCCTGCATTATCTCCCACCGCTCAAACCGCTACAAGCAGACGAAGCTGGAGAAATCGGTGATGGCAAACACGAAGACCTCGCGCGAAAGCTCCTGATTGCTGGAGATCTCGACCGCGAGCTCGTGCTTGTGACGGTTCTCTCCTCGAACCGGCACCTGTACATCATCGGTGAGAGCGTCGCCAACAAGCAGGTGGTGCTGGCAAAGACGCCGTTGGCGGGCATTAACGCAGTCGAGGAGAACCTCAAGGAGCCTTCCAAGATCGACTTGGGGGTCCGCACGACGACGAGCATTGAATGGCTGCGCTTCCGCTTGCTGCCGAACCAGCGGCGACGCCTGAGTCACCAGGTCCGTCTGTGGATGTCAGACGCACAGTTTTGATAGCGAGTCGTTTTGCGCAGCGGAAGTGTAAACTATGGGTAGCTGCTTCTGTTGGTTTCCACTTGTGGATGCATGCATATACGTATTCGTTTGAACAGTAGCAATCGAAATAGACACCTGTGTAATTACCAATGCTGCTCGTCATGAATCCAATCTCACTCTGCCAAGTGAGCATACCTGATTAAGCGTAGCTTCTCCTTGTGCTGCTCTCACAAAAAGAGATCGGTGGAGTGATTTGCTCAGCCATTTGCATTTTTAGGACGATGGTCAAGTTCTCGTGAGCTCACTAAACAGCCAACAGCCCAACGACGAACGATACGTGATCGTCGACGCGAGTGACTTCAAGGCGGAGTGTAATCTCAAAACTGCACACACATACACATACACATCCCCAACCAGTTGACAGCAATCACGCAGACGAGAGCGCGAGGACAAGCAGGTAATGAATGGACCATTAAATTGCATGCGTGAGTGTTTGCATCGCGCTCATTTGGTGCAATACTTGCGGATCCTCCCATCGGAGGACCAAACAACGCAGGAGGCGATAAACAGGACGCATCCAGAGCTTCTGGGTGCTGCTGGCGCACAAGAGCGGACCAGGAGCTCAACGAAAACGCAAAAGGAGCGCTCCAAACACAAAGTTTTGACGATGACAGGCGAACAGGATCAGGTTTTCGTTCATCCAGCGACTTTGCCTCAACGGAGGGAACGCGTTCGAAAAAACAGAGCAGTAAAGCATAGTGCACGCCCCAGTGGAAAAGATCAATTCACATACACTGCCAAATTAGATCATGTAATAATTATGACAGCCAATTGGAAAGACTATTTGTAGTCGTTAGATATAATTTACTCTTAAAATTCATACTTATGAAGGTGATCATGGCTGAGAAAATACAATACAGGAAGACACATGTGAAACCGCGTGGCGAGATATACAGTTCGTAAGCTGCAAATCAGTCAGACGAAAAGATACAATTCTGTCAACGCGTCAAGATTCATCGAGTCAGCAGCAGCAGCTCACAAAAGCGAGTCAAGCATAATGACAGTGTAGCGCCGATCTGTTCATGAGCTTGCTGTAACGAGCGTTGCAGGCGAACCAGTTGCATGCTCTTCTGTTTGTGCTAGTAATGGGTGGCGTTGCGCTTCGCTTTCTGTTTGTGTCCGAAATGATCCACCCGCTTCAAGAATTCAGCTCGCAAAAGTCACGGTGATGCGCATCCCATGTTCAGCTTCAGTCCCACTCCCGTCGCCGGACGAAGAAGATGCACTCGAGACCGCCGTCTGCACCAACGGCTGGCTGCAGGTGCAGACGAATCCAGCGAATCTAATGGGTCATTAGACGCTGGGAGCACGAGCGCTGCCCGGCGAATCTCATCATGCGTGCGTCGATGCGGATTAATTACTTGACAATCGTTATTAAAACCGCAAGCATCCACACTCGATCGTCGCGCTTGACGCTACATGCCGAGTGCTTCAGCAAAGGGGGCCGAGGTCGACTGCAGATAACAGCAGTAACATTGTGGCTTACGCAATGGGAGCTGAGCCGAAGCCCCTCCTTCTGCTGCTGCGTGTTGTTTCTTCACGTGGGTGGGTGACAAGCAGAAAAAGGCATCCGTCTCGTGTGCCAGGGGATCAGATGGTCAGTACCTAGCCTGTCTTATTTCCGCACACTCAGCTTTGGGTATGTACTCAATAACCGAAGGTACAGTGACATTGTAGGTATCTCCATAGGCTGACTCTTCATAAATAAGGATATAAGAAAACACATTCTAGGCGAAAGTATACAGTTCACAATCACCTGACTGTCTCGTGTCCGAATCGCCCATCCGATGTCTCTGTCAACGAAAGGGACCTCCTGGGGAGATGGGCTCGCGAGGGACAAACACCTCTGTTGTCGTCGCGTTGGGACGATTCGAAGCCTCACGCCGCATGCGATTGCTTGCAGCTACTGTTGTGGGCAAGCACCAGAGTGCAAGCAGTAGATCATTCCCCAATTTGCCCTGCGCCAGCCTCGCTGCCTCTGCAGATTACAGCACCACCGCCGCAAGATGGTAGCGACGCCCCTGCGCCTCGCCGCCTACGCCGCGATGGCGTGCGTCGCGCTGCACGGACCACCACCGTCCTCAATGGTGCACGCCGCGTCGCTCGAGTCGAACCCGGTCACGCCTGTGGGTTACGTCACGCCACTGGACCACAACCACCCGGCGTATACGAACAAGAAGATCAAGAACGCGATCCAGCCGATCATCAAGGATGACCCGGTCGAGGCCGCGATCCTCACTGACAGCGGCATCGTCACTGACGCGCTCGCCGGCGTCCACGCACCCGATACCCCGCGCGCGCTCGAGGACTACCCGGACGACCTCGCTAAGATCGAGGACTGGTACAAGATCAAGACGGAGCGTAACTTCGACGTGATCAAGGCACAGTACGCCAAGGCGGAGCGCGAGGTCGCGCCGTGGCCGAGCTCATACTGGCCGACGTTCCTCGACGGCATCAACCACCGCTGGAAGGCAGACGAGGCAAGCCCGGCCGAGAAGTACGCGCTCGGCTTCAAGCGCGACGTGCAGGAGTTCAAGGACCAGATCTCGTCGAGTTCGGGCGTACTCTCGCAGAGCGACAGCCAGCCGTGCAAGTCGAACGCCGACTGCGTTGGTTCGAGCGACGGCAGCGTCTGCGGCATCCGTGAGGGCCAGACGCGCGGCTACTGCATGGAGGACTGGTACGGCATCTGCCACGCCTGGGCTCCAGCTGCGCTGAACGAGCCGGAGCCAAAGTGCGACGTGACGCGCAACGGTGTGCTCTTCCATCCGTTCGACATTAAGGCACTGCTCTCGCAGTTCTATGACGGCATGTCCCTCGACACGATCTTCACCGGTGCGCGCTACTACGGCGGAGAGAGCCCATCGGGCGCCAAGGACAAGTACGGACGCTACGTGGAGCCCACGCACCGCGACATCGGTGCCGGCTTCTTCCACCTTGCGCTCACGAACGTCATGGGCAAGCTCGGCAAGCCGATCGTGATGGACGTAGACAACTCGATCGCAGTCTGGAACATGCCGATTCGATCGTACGAGGTCACTCGCTCGGAGCTCGTTGACGTCGCCACTGGCTCGCTCGCTGAGTTTGGCACGGAGGACTACCCGTTCAATCCAGCCGCCAAGTACCTCGTGTACACGACCACGACGCTCAAGTGGATCGTTGAGGCCATGGAAGACGGCCCGCTCGTGTCGACCGGTCGCGTGGACGCTTACACTCGTGCGAACGAGTACACGTACTTCCTGGAGCTTGACGCGAGCAAGAACATCATTGGTGGTGAGTGGCTCGGCAAGTCCAAGACGGATCACCCGGACTTCATCTGGCTCCCGGTTGGCGTCCCACTCTCGGGCATGATCACCAACGACGGCATCTTCTACAAGGAAGTGCGTCAGCTACTTGATGCCTCAGTGTCCTGTACCCAACTTCCGTCGCCAACTCCAGCGACGACTACCGTGGCGCCAACCACTGCTCCTACCCCGGCTCCAACCACGCTAGCTCCAACACCGGCGCCAACCACGCCAGCTCCAACACCATCTCCAACGCCTGCTTCAGAGACGCCTGCCGATGGCAAGCCAACGCCTGCTCCAGAGACGCCTGCCGGTGGCAAGCCAACGCCTGCTCCAGAGACGCCTGCCGGTG
>JAADWP010000507.1:0-21239 GCA_023336215.1 Globisporangium iwayamae
CACTCAAAAATTAGCCTAACCCTCACTTATCAATAGTGGCACACATTCGGTACATTGTCCCGCGTGTGTACCATTTTACGATATGGCGCTATGGGTCGGAATTGTCGTCGGAAGGTCAGATATTTTATGGTATGGATATGATTTCCGCTAATCAACAGACCAGAGCTGTGCCAGACCTGTCAAACAGCATAATTGAAGGATCGATGACGGATGAGAAGGATCGCGATCTTTTTGCCAGGTCGAAGCCATGAGGAGGAGGAAGCCCTCGCAGCCAACCAGATGGATGCTGCTACGAAATGCCATTTGCGTGTCCTTCACCTCATTCACCATCTCTTGTTCTTGTTACTGCTGCCCACTGTGCGCACCACATCACTCTTCCATATAAATAGTCGCCTCCTCTCTCTAACTTACGTCTGTGTCACTCACTCTCTCCCCCTCCCTTCCTTCTCGCCATCTTCGGCCTACTCTCCAATTGCCTACAGGTCGATCGGCCAACCTTCTCGCTCTCAACTCTGTCTCTGTCTCGCGGCTGTCTGTCGGTCTCACTCTCTCTCTCCTCTACCCAAACGAGCTCTCAAAGTCGTTGAGCAGCGAGCGCTGCTTCTGCTTCTTCTTGACGATGTGGCCGCTGCCAGCGTCCACAAAGTTCTTGCAGCGCAACGATCGCAGCGGCACATCCACGACGTGCCCCTGGGACGTGTTCAGCTCACCCAGCATCTGATAAATATACGCCTTCTGCGCGCGCGATGACCGGCCCACGAGCAGCGGGCTCTCGGCGAAGAAGAACATGGGCTTCACGTGCTGATCCAACGCGAAATTTGTCTCTGAGCGTGTGTGGAAGCGCTGCACCACTTCGAATGGCGTTGCGCAGCCCGTGCGGAGCTTCGCCATCGTCGACGCAGTTGGTTTCTATAATTTCAGCAAAGAATAACAAACATTCACATGAGACATCAGTACAATGGCAATGGAGAAACGAGCAACCACACATTGACTATAAGCAACGCACCGCCATGAAGAAGCCCAGCAGCAGACCGTCCTGCTGCATCACGAACATGTAGCGGCACTCCATCACGTCCAACAGGTCCTTCACGCGGGTCGCAGTACTGCGTCCACAGCTCATGAGCGTGGGCGACCACTGGTGATACAGCGAGCGGTTCCACAAACTGATCTGCACGTCGACGATGCGCCCGAAAACGAGCGATATCCTCGAGAAGCCCGGCTGTAGCGGCTGCGTATGGCCACAAAACGACGTCGGCTCGCTCTTCTCGGCCATCATCACCAGGCCGCTCGTGTTCACCTCTTCCTGGCGCGCGTTCGCCGGAGGCGGCATGCACACCAAGTGCTGCAGCACGTAGAGCTCCAGCCGCGTCGACACCTTCGCACACATGCTCGCGAGCTTCTGGGCGATCGATTGCGTCATCTTGCTGCGCGGGATGTAGTCGTAGAACAGGAACTGCAGTGGCCCAAAGTGGAACCCGAGTGCCAGCAGCGCGTACGCAAAGTACCAGATCATGAGCAGTAGCGAGAACGTGTAGTACGCTGAGCCGTGGAACGTGTAGTCGATCTGTAGAGGTAGTAAATGCATTCAGTGCCACAACAAAGTTAGTTACGTTATCCGCATAGATAGATACCGCGAATCTTTCACAAGCGACTGGTTGCTTTAATACACAAGGCTTATGCCAGCAAGAAGCCGGGAATGGGCTCATGCGAGCCAAGCAAACAACACACAAGACATACCACACATACACACATACACAAACACCCAAACGTACCAGCTTGATCTTCATGGAGCAGTAGAGCACGCCGATGAGCATTCGCGAGGCGGGCGAGAGGAACGTGACGCGGCAGCCGCGCAGACAGTGCTGCGTGATGCGGTAGCCCACGTATGTGGAGAGCGACTCGGCCACGAGGAAGTAGACGGAGAAGAGCTCGTAGTCGAAGGCGAAGCGCGAGAGGTCGCAGGGCGCGTCATTGCGCAGGCGGCCGTCCGGCGGGCCGTACAAGTGCTGCGTCGGCCACTGCGAGTCGTAGGCCGGCGCCGCGTTGAACCACGCGGGTCCGCGCCGATACAGCGGCTGCATGTGGTCAGTTAGTTGTGGTCTTGCTGCTTGCTGTTGTTGTGTGTGTGTTGTGTAGGTTCGCACAAGCTTGCTTGTTCTTGGTTGTGTTCGCGTGCTTGCTTGCGACTTGTCGAGTGAGGCTGCTGGGCAACATGCGCGGGTATTTATTTATAGACGGTGGTCTTGGCGGTGGCCGGCTGGCCCTGTTTCCTCCCTCGCGTTTGTTGTGTCTTTCTGCGCGAAACGAGAGAAACGAACAAGGAACAAACAAACATCCAGTGGCTCTTCGCCGCAAAATGATCCAGCAGTGGGCGATTTCGTGTCTCATGTGTCGGCGTCTCTTATACTGAATACAAGCTGCTGTGTCGCATCTTGAAGTTCGTTTTTAATGATAAGATTCTGGAAAAAAAACTGTTATGGCTGTGTTCTCCCTTGCGCACGAAAAGTCAGCCACAGAAGTTTGGTTGGAGTGTACAGCCACTATCCACACTGCTCAACATCTTCAAGCAGGAGCCTTGCACTTTCTATACCATTTGCCGGAAGTGTAAGCTTGTTCAGTGAGCAATTGCTTCACTTAAAAACTGGTATCCTCTATATTCTTATTCACACGAGCAGTTCCGTACTGCAGCCTCTGGATGTGACCAAATCAGGCTTTGTCGGTTGGTTGTGGTCAGCACCAGAGCGAAGGGGGCGCCATGTGTCTCCACGTGAGCTTGCGCACACATGCAGCCACCAATATGCAACCCCCTGCGCTTTGACGCGCAGGGGGTTGTCGGTGCTGCCATTGCATGTGATATGCTAAGCAGCTGCGAAGCAAACCTCGTTCGTTCGCTTCTCTGTTTGCAAGTGTGGCAAATTCTTTGCCAGCAATTTGTTCGTCCGGTTGAATTGTAACGCTTGAGGCTCTATTGTTTTAGCTCAAATACCCCATTTTGTAGCAGTCTTAAATTGTAACCTGACACCAGCATACTAAACCCAAGCTATGTGTCCAGATTTGCAGCAAATTCGCATGTTTTTTATTGTCGAAAATAACAAATCTCACCATAAACCTCAACGTGCGATCACGTTGATCAACACCTTCTTTTGCGAGCGTGCGGATGCTGCCGTCCTCGCGGACCTTCGATGCGCGCAGACAGCGCGTGCGCTGCGTGCTGCATAGCCGCACCACACCCACCTCCTCCTTCTCTACTACAAGCGTCAGCACCGCATACACAGTCACGACCGCGTTTCTGCGTGGCATCGCGGCGCTCTACGGTGACGGGCTCGAAGTTGAAGTCGCGGATGCCGTCACCAGTTCAAGCGATCCGCCTGTAGCACGAGCACCAGAAGCGGCGAACGGCGCTGCTACTAATGATGACAGTTTGTGTACAGCTACGGTTATGATCAGTGACTTAAATGACCAGCAACTACAGCACACGGTGGTACTGAACGGCCGGGCGGCGATTACACAGTGGATGAAGGCGCTGCTGGAGACCCGACTGCAGACAGCGAACACCTCCATAGATTCACCAGTACCAGTAACAGCAACATCTGCAGCGAGCCAACAGGACGAGCCGATCCGCATCTTCGTGAGTGGCGACCGGTCGCAAGTGGGCAAGTCAACCGTGTGTCTCGGGCTCGTGGGGGCGCTACTGCGCCACGGGTTTGCACCGCATGACATCGCGTACATCAAGCCGGCGACGCAGTGCGAGGCGCCGCAGCTCGTGGCCAAGTTTTGCCATGAGAAGCGCATCGCGTGCTGCGATATTGGGCCCATCGTGTTCTACAGCGGCTTCACGCGCGAGTTCCTGAAAGGTAACACGGAGCCACCGGAGACGCTGCTGGCCATGGCCAAGGCAAAAGTGGGCGAGATTGGCCGCGGTAAGAAGATCGTAGTCGTCGACGGCGTCGGATACCCGGCCGTGGGCTCGATCTGTGGTGTGTCGAATGCTGCGGTTGCCTTTGCCGTGCAGGCGCCCGTAGTGCTGGTCGGCAAGCGCGGCGTGGGCGACGCTGTGGACTCGTTCAACCTGAACGCGTGCTTCTTTGAGAGCCAGGGCGTGAAAGTGCTCGGTGCGCTCTTCAACCGGCTGCCACAGGACGGATATTACAGCTTGGAGAACTGCAAAGCGAGCGTGACCGCGTACTTTGAGCAGTTCCAGCCGCAGAAACAGGTCTACGGCTTCATTCCTGAGATGGAGCAGGTCTTTGACGATGACGATGGTAGCATCGCAGAGAAACCAGATGCCCCGTGTGATGGCGATGGAGAAGATGAACAGAAAACTGCTCGCATGACGCCGCAGGAAGCCAGGCAGGCCAAGAGAGTGATTGACACGTTCTACGAGCACGTGAATCTGTCGCAGTTGCTGCAGGATGCAGAGCAGCACCAGTCATTTAAAGCGGTGTCGTCAGAGCCAGAAGTTAGTGCAACAATTCAGGCAGCAAAGCGAACACGTCTGAACCCAGTAGTGGCGACTGAGACATCAACAAATGGTGACGTGGGTGTCGTGAAGCGATCGCGAACGGAGATCCAGGCAGCAGCAAAGGCGTCAGGCGCTGCGGGCGGCTGAGGAAGCTAGGCGAAGAAGCCTTCGTCTCTCCACCATCCACCCAACACTCCTAAGCCACGCTTCTTTCCCACCATTGTCTATTATGCTTAGGGCAAGTACTTGGGGGATTTGATCGTGAGCTTTATGAGAGTGTGGTGGGGAGAGAGACTTCTTCGCAGTCCCCCAACAAGAGATCCGCAACGATCCTTCTTCGGAATATGACGACGCCAGCGGAAACTCCAACAGGAGGCGCTGAGTGACTGAGGAGAAGAAGAGATACACGCGATCGCCCTCGCCCGTTCAGCTTGACTCCACGAGCGCGCACACTACCATCACCAACATTGTCGAAGTCCATGTGAACGAATTTCTCATTGCGCTCGAAATTGGTTTTCCTCATATTTTACGAAACAAGAGCTCAGAATTTACATATCAGGAAAATAGGCATCCAGGACAACCCAACTGCCACAACCTTTTGCTTCAAGCGGATCAATTGAACAAGAAAGCCACACACGAGATGGAGCCCTCGACGCGCGTGATCGGCGCCATTGCGCTGCTAGCGTCGTGCGCACTCACCTGCGTGAATGAGTCGCGTCTCGTGCGCACTTCGCTGAGCTTTGAGCAGGGCCGTCGCAGCGCTGTGGCGCTCTCGCAGCCGCTAGTGAACGACCAAAACGACGGCGCGCTCGTGCATTTCTCCGGACTGCTCACAACCGATGGTGCCGTGCTCGACAGCGCTGGCAATCCACTCGCGCACACGCGCAGTCCGTTTGTGCTGGACCCGCTTTTTGGTGTCGCGATCAAAGGTGTGCGGCTCTTTCGCAACGTGGAAATGCTGCAGTGGGAGGAGACGTCGCACACGTCGACGAGCTCCAGTCCCGAGGACGAGGACCGCCGGATGGATGTCGAGGATCGTGAGCGCGTGTACATGTACGACTTGCGCTGGAAAGCGGAGCGCATCGACAGCACCGCGTTCAACGACCCGAGCTACTGGAACCCGCCCGCAGAAGCCTGGGTGTATGAGTCGAAAGTGGTGAAGGCTCCCAATGTCGTGGTGGGCGACTTCGTGGTCTCGGATGAACTCATCGACCAGATCAAGCGCCGAGACGACGTCAAGCTGGATACTGCAACCCGCAAGACTATGCGCAACGTGCTGAACCAGCGACTGGGTGAGAGCTGGGAGGAGGCCAGTGCATTGCGCAACGTGAGCATCGAGGAGGACAAGTACTTCTACGCGCGTCAGAACAAGCAGATCAGCAAGCATGCCGAGCCAGTGTCTGTGCTGGGCGACCTGAGAGTGTCGTTCTCAGCCACACCAGTGTACCCAGTGACGATCTGCGCGCGACAGTATCAGCGAGAGCTCGTGCCTTATAAAACACCAGCGGGCGAGACGATTTACCTGCTGGAGGACGGCATCCACTCGGTCTCGGAGCTCTTCGCGGCCAAGAGCGCCTCCAAGGTACTGTGTATCTTCTTATGTTGTGAATTTTTGTCATACTTGTGGTGAAAATTGTCTGGAGAAGCTAACTTTAGTGCTATGCCTTGTAGTTCCGCGAGAACCGCTTCTCGCGTCTCTTCTCCGGCGTCGTCGGGTTCATCGGCTTCCTCGTAGTCCATCCGCTGGTAGTGACTTTTCCACTGGGTCGATTGGTGCGAACGCTGCCGACTCCCGTCGTCGCTGCGAGTCTGAGCTGCTCGCTTACGTTCGCTTTCTCTGCGCTCTGCTGGCTGCGCGCAAGGTATGGGATGCCGATTCATTTGAGTGTGAGTGGTTGCTTGTATGGAGACTGGGTCTAATGCGCTCTTTTGGTGTTGTATCGATGCATCTACAGCCCCTTATACTCTGCCGGCCTGGTGGCAAGTGGCGCCGTCCCGGTCATGCTGGTCATCGCGTACGCGAGACACAAGTTGAAGCATGAATAGCGAATAGCGCAATGAACGCACATTTCATACATTTTGGCAAAGCACTAAATCGTGAAATATCGGGTTACGTTTTAGAAAAGGTTATGATGAGAACGATAACGTAACTTGGAAGGGGATAGATTGCCATTTCTCCATTTTTAACCAATCGCCGGCGAGAAGAGCCAGACTCCAGTCATTTGCGGCGTTTGAAGAGCTCCAAGGCAAATTTGACAAGCAGCATTGGTCGATTGATCGAGAGCAGAGCGAGCGAACGCGAGACACCCTCCTACGCGCATACACAGCTAAAGCTACAGAAGCAGCTATGGAGATCGACTCGGTTGCCGGACAGGATGTGGTGATCAACACGCAGGAGATCGAGCAGCAGGTGTACGACGAGAGCGTGGAGATCATGGGCGAGTACGACCCGAACACGTCGGTGCTGCGTCCGAGCTTCCCGGCGCTGAGCGCGCAGGAGGCGTCGGGTGGTAAGAACGACTTCCGTCGCGTGCGCGTGCCGGCACACCGCTACACGCCGCTCAAGAACGACTGGCCGAACATCATGAAGCCGATCGTGGAGCACCTGCGCCTGCAGATCCGCATGAACACGAAGACGCGCTGCATCGAGCTCAAGAACTCGGAGCACACGGTGGACTCGGGTGCGCTCCAGAAGGGTGCCGACTTTGTGCAGGCGTACATGATGGGTTTCGAGGTGCAGGACGCCGTGGCACTGCTGCGTTTGGAGGACCTCTTCATCGACACGTTCGAGGTGAACGACGTCAAGATGCTCAAGGGCGACCACCTGAGCCGCGCTATCGGCCGTGTGGCCGGCCAGGACGGCAAGACCAAGTACGCCGTCGAGAACGCCACGCGCACGCGTATCGTGCTCGCGGACCAGAAAATCCACATCCTCGGCTCGTTCGCCAACATCAAGCTCGCGCGTGACGCGATCTGCTCCCTCATCATGGGCGCACCACCAGGCAAAGTATACAATAAGATGCGCACCGTCGCAAGTAGAATGAACGAACGATTTTAGAGGCCGAGCGAGGGCGGCTTGGTGGTGCTCTCAAGGGGTCACCACCGACAGGAAGAAAATTTATATACTGCGTCACGCTTGTTTATTTTTTTTGACACCGACGGCATTGGGAGCGTCAGAAGTTGATGGCGTCCATTTGCAGACAGTCGTAGCCCTTCTCAATTAAATATTGGTTGTCTTATCGAAGAGGCGTCGGCGTGTGTTTGCTAATAGTCGTGACGTACCGGTCGGTATCAGCAGGATGTCATCGATGAGCTAAAATAGCTACGAGGAGTCATTTCGTACGGCGCATGCCGTGGGTCGAGTGCACAATGCGGTAGAGCTCCATGTTGATGGACTCGATGCCCTTGTCCGCCTCCGAGCAGTCGAAGAGCTCCAGGTCCATGCCAGGCATCTCGCTGTAGAACGCGAGGATCTATTGATATACATAGGAAATCACACAACATACAGCGACACAGAGACCAAACAATTCAGAGACTGCGAGTTGAAGGCACAGTAACGACATGCCCCACTCTAAGCGACTACTTCAGAGAGCCACTGACCGTCTTTTCGGAGCCGTAGCAGGAGAACATGCGGTCGTCTCCCTTCACGTGTACGACCTGGGACTCCATTTGGTTGAGCGTCGCAGCTATTTCAGCATCAGGATGACACACAAGCAAGAGCTATTAGCATCCGCGCTGACGAGGAAAGACCAGTGCGTGAGGTTTCCATAGATCGATCGAGCGAGAGGTTGGTTGGTTAGTCGCACGCCCTCCCCACTGGTGTTGTTATCGTGCCGCCAGCATGAGCAGGAGGAGTTCGTACCGAATTGCAGCGCCGCGCGCTTGAGCGTGATGATCGTGCGCGTGAACTCGTCTGCGTTTACCGCCGCCACCTCCGACTGCGCTCTACACATGCACGAAAACAGCCTAGTGAGTAAAATACACGCGTTTACTATTCCTACACCCGTGCAACTAATGTAGAAGAGCGCCTCGCGAAGGGCCTGGCAACGCACATCATGTCGCCGTTCTCGCTGTTAAGCAGGCAGACGTAGTTGGTGCCCGGGTAGACGCCCTTTATCCGCTCGAACTGCTCCTGGTAGAGCTGGTCGCCGTTATCCGCGCGGCGCCGCGAGAAGCACGAGCAGAACGGGCCCATGGAGCTACCAGTAGTACTGCTGTGGACGTGTGTGAGCGCGTGTTAATGGACGACTGACCGGGTGACTGACTGGGGGAGTTACTGGGGGCGGAGAAGCAGCGCTACTGTAGCTCCTTGATGGTGAAGAGCTCCAGGAAAATCGCTCGAACGTGTGCTGCTGCTGTTTGTTGAACAGTTCAGTCCGTGGCGGCTCGAGTGCGTCAGCTGGGTACTGCCGTCGCCGCGGGCGTAACCGGCGTTCGTAACCTGTCGGTTACGCTTTAGCCACGCAACATGTTGCGAATGGACAACAGCTTTCTCGGGGGTAATTGAAATTTTTGACAAAATTTGTCCAGGACGAAGCTGGAAATTCACTTTATTTTCGTCACAAGTTTTATTTTTTTGTTACCAATCAGTTTAGGCTGAGTCGTTTTTCAAAATTCTCTCTTTTGTTTGTTATTTGTTATAACAGTTTGTCGCATTTACGACGCATCGTTTCTATCACCAAATGTTACGATCGAAGACATAAATGTTAGGCTGTGTACGCTACATTCGACAGTTGACGCCATCCCATAGTGAAACCAAGTCAAGTTACACCATGTTGAAGTTGCGATTTGTGATCAACGTCTGGCAACACTGGAAAAAAATCGCTCGCGATGCCACGTCAGACTTGAAGCAAACGACGAACAAAACTTCTCGTCGTCACGCATCATTTGAGGAGTTATCAAGCGCTACTTTCTTGCACTTCTGCATCTGTAGCTCTCTCTCTCTCTCTCCCTCTCTCTTTCAAACTCTCTCTCTCTCTCTCTTTCAAACTCGCTCACACACAGGGCGAGGCTCTCTCTATCTTCTTGCTCTTCACGACCTTGAACTCCTTTTGAGCGATCCTCCATCCGTCCCGACAAAGTTCTCCAGTAACCAACCACTTCTTGAGTTCAGACACCCGCGAGGTTTTGCCGGAAGAAAAGAAGCATCGATGCCAGTCAGTCAGTGCGCTCGGCGAGAGGACGACCAATTTCTTCTTCTTTCGTTCACGCCAACGGGACGGATGACTTCCACTCGGAACACTCATGAGGGAGTACGAAGAGCTCGCGCCGCTCATCCGAGTTCGTGAACGGCATGTTGTACGTCAGCGATACGATCTCGAGTTGTGGGAGGCGGACGTAACCTGAGCGACAGCAAGAAGGTCACACCAGAGGTCAGTGACTTCACTTTGCACGGGGGAGGTTGTGACAAACAACGCAAGAAGCGTACCTGTCTTCGTCGGCACCAACCCGATGCGGAACACATGCTCAGTGTACGGCAAGAGGTCCTCCACAGCGCTAGTCCGACCTGCACAAATAAATGAACACACAATACGTTAGAATCACTCGCCCGTGGAAAGTGTGACTAGAAAACAACTGATCCCAAGGACGTACCTGAAATCAAAAATTCGTTCGCTTCGTCTATGGGCTTGATGCGCAGGCTGTGGAACGCATTCTCGTTGTTCCGAATGCGGATGTCCATGTTCACCATCGTGCCTTCGACGCCAAACGATGGCGTGTGGATCGAAAGCGTCAGTGGTGTGTCAATGAAAGACACCGACGGGATGTCAAGCCAGGTCGTCACGATGCTATTCTGGTACCCGCCGGGTGCGCTCGTGATCACGGACGACAGGCGTCGCCACTGCAATTTCACGCGGCCGATCGACACGAACGGCGCAGCCATACGCGGCAGCAGCCGCAGGAAGAAGCTGCGCATGTCGTCATCCTTCATCACTGCACCATTGTCCCTCTGGCCGTTCACATTCATTTCCGAGGCTCCCTCAAAGCCAGACGCGACAGCGCTGTCCACGAACTTGCTGTCCTGCTGCTCAAACTCCATTGACACCACGCGCAACGACTCTGCAGCACTGCAGATGATGTTCCCATGCAAGTTCACACCCTTGCCGACGACTGCATACGACTCCTTTGCATTCAAAGCACCGACGCCGTTGGGATAGTCGTGCATGAGTCCGCTCGAGATGCCGAACGGGTCACGACAGATCAGCTCAAAGCGCTCTTCCAAACTCACTTGGACGCCCGACTTGGTTGCATACGCAACCGACACTGCGAGCTTGATGTTCGTCGCGCGCAGCGACCGGACGATCACCTGAAACTCTTCTTCGGATTGAGGGCTCTTGCTGGGGAGCGCTGTTCGCTCTCGCGGCTGCAAAGTCGTGTCGAGTGGAATAGGAATCAACGGACCACCAACCTCTGGCTGTGTGAAGAAGAAGGCATCAGCTGGGGACGCTGACGTCGGTGGTGGGTCGCACACGACACGGTAGCTGAGGTTCTCGAGCGTGTCTTCGTTGGACGAGAGCTTGAACGCGATCACGCGGAAGTCACCCGTCAATAGCGAGTGCTGTGTGACTTTTGCTAGCTTTGCCTTCGCACGCGGTTGAAGGATGGCAAGTGTCGTCCCGCGAACAAACACGCTGATATCCTCTTCGTTCGGGTCTTGGAGATCTCCACCGTTCATGCTCAAGTCCGCTGTCGTGCGGCCGAGTTCCGCGACCGAGAACATAGACTTCCGTCGAGCGAAACTTGGGGACGCTGAGCCATTGCCCATCGCTGGCACGCGGCCTTCGAGCAGGTACGGCTTTGGGTTCTCGCGGATCACTGGCGCAGCCTGATCGATAGGCAAACTCAAAATCAGGAACTCTTCTTCCTCTTCCTCTTCTTTCGAGCCGCCACCAGGACGACTCGCTTGCGTGGGGTTTCCCAAAAAAAAGCGCGATTCCTGGTATCGCAGCATACTGCGACCGTCTAGCACGCGCAGTGGGATTGAGAGCACCTTGGTTACCTTGAATTGGAACTCGAGAGATGCGTAGAGCTTGCCGTCCGCTCGGTTGCACGTCACTTGATCATGCTCGCTGCTGTGGTAGATCGCAGTATTGTACCGCTCGTCGCTGAACACCAACTCGACCTTCGCTATCGTGATCGCCGATGGGAAATGCGAGTGCAGGCGGAGCTCGAGTGTCGCCTCCTCGCGAACACAGGCAAATACGCGGTCAAACTGCGCTCGCAGCGTAAACAGAGGGCGCGAGCGGTCGAGGGTAAGCGAGTGACCGCCTCCAAGCGCCGAGTTGACCGTGAATGGAGCGCCTAGACTCGCAGGATTGCTCCATGCCAAGAAGAACGACTCCTGGATGCGCGTGCGCTCGTTGCCAGGTACGAATTCTTCCAGCACGGGCGACAGCAGCTGGAGCGAGTAGTCAATGAATGCGACGGTGTCGCCTTGGCGGAATGTACAGATTAGCAGTTGCTTGAGAATCTGCGTAGTCTGTGGCCACCAATGCTCCATGCTGAACACAAGCTTGGCCTTCTGGAGCTCAGCTCTCGATTTCTCGTAATCCCCGGCAGCGAGTCGCTCGGTGCCCAGCTGAACTAGCAGCCTGCTCTTCATGCGCGCTCGGGGCGACTTTTGGTCCGCAGTGTAGATTGACAGATGCTGGATCGCGTGTTCGAGCAGGTGGATCGTACGCTTTGCGTGCGGTACTGCGCGCTCCACCGCGTGTCTATACTTGATCAGCGCCGTTGGCGATGGATCCTGGGACGTCGACGTCGCTTCGGAGACCACCGGTTCGCCGCCGACAAACACTGATGGCACGACGATGAAGTCGCGCTCGGAAGGTAAATTCCCGTTCGCTGCTCCGTTATTCACCCGTACTACCGATGCCGTGAGTCCCAGGCGATTCGAAGCCTTACGACGATAGATCGCGTACTTGGCAGCCATCGAGTAGTACAGGTACGGCTCCTTGTACACATCCGAGTCGAGACCTGTGGCTGGCAGCGCACCGCGAATAGACACTGCCTCGGAAAGCAGCTGCGCGAACACGTGGTATTGGCGCGAGACCCAGTCCCAGTGCTCGTACGCACGATCTGCGGCGCCGATAGCGCGGCTGTACACGCGCATATGGCGATGCAGTTGCTCTACCGCTGCTTTGATGTTACCCGACGAAAAGATGAGGTGGTAGCAGAGCTTGAAGTTCACGTACTCGGCCATGGTCTTGACCTGGAAGTACCCAATGCCGTCGCTGCGTTCATTCTCGTTCAGCGGAAGCGCGATGATCGATCGGTACGCGGCCTCATAGTGCTGTAGCACTTTCGTTGTGTATCGTCGGAACTCGTAGTAATGCGCGATCTTGAAGCTGTGGCGTGCATGCAGCGGCTGGTGGGTCGTCTTGTTGAGCGACTTCTTGTACCGCTTCACTCTTTTCGCTTGTGCCTTGTAGTACTCGAGCGCGTAGTTGCGTACAGACGACTCGAGCTTCGCGAGCACGCTCGACCCCCTCGTGATGTCTCTCGAGCGCAGCAGAATCAGCCCCTTCGAGTCGGTTTCCAAGCGCTTGCGAAGCCCCACGAGGCGCTCGTCCGTCACGTTCACAGGCGCGACGCCGGCATCGTCAATCTGCTGCACCAGGATCAGCAGCACTCGGCACTCGCGGGCTACATACACAGAGAACATAATGATCAGATCATTTCCTATCGGCAAAGCGATACAAACGACAACGCAAACGCACCTGAAAGCCCTCGCTTGAGCTGCTCCATCTCTTCACGCATGGTATTCTCATGGATGAGCCAGTCCTTCTGGTTCCAGCGCGGGTCGAACTCGTGGAAGAGCAGCGTGACAGCCGGGAGCAGCTCGTGGTGCTTCTTGAGCCACCGTGCCTTGAGCACACCCTGCACCTTGTAGCCGTCAAAGTCGCGCTGTGTCTGGTTTGGGAACGTGCCGTGTTTCTCGCGCACCTCCTTCTTCACGGGGAACCGGTGGTCGATCGGCAGCGATGTGAAGTGCAGTTTCGGCACGAACTCCTCGTTGATCGTGCGCACGTGCTGCAGCACTTTTGCCTGCAGTTCGCGCGACCCGAGCGCCGCGATTAGCGGGTACGGTGTCTCCTTGAGCTCGGTCCCGTAGCTCTCCATGGTTGAAGATCACTTTGAACGGCAGGAACAGCAGCAGTTCGTTCGTTCGTTCGCAGTGGTTGTGCAGTTGCAGTAGCAAGTGCCAAAGGAGCTGCACTCAAAGAGAGCTCAGAGGGGAGAGGGGGTCGCACCAGCAGTCCCTCGAGAGATAGCGCGCGCGATGGCTGCGGGACGAACGAGCGCGCGCGGCTTCTTCCTCTTCTTTCGTCTTGCAAATGCGGTCCCCGCACGCAATCTGCGCAACTCAGTCGCCAAAATACCGGTATTTAAGTGACATCAAAACTAGTGAAACTAGAAGTAAATACTATCTCAAGTACAGAATGATAAATTTTAAATTAGCATGGTTTATATCTCCACTTGATATAACATTTTCGACGGATGGATTGCGTCTGCGCCCTCTGCTTCCCATGGTTTTGCGAAACGGACCGAACGAAGCGGAGCTGCTCATCTTTGCTCGCAGCTCATCCGACCGATCGATTGAGCGACCAACGACAGCTTCACAATGCTGCTGCTGCTACGACGAAGCGCTTATGCCCATCGAGCACTCTCTACGCGTACTGGTGCACAGTGCAGTGGGCTCGTAGACGCTACCGCTCCGCGTCAAGTGACTGCGCTCTCATGGCTGCTGCAGAGCTCGTCGTCGCGTTCGTTTTCCACCGGCGACGCTACGAGCGCAACGACATCTGCTGCTGCGCCGAAGAAGAAGAAATACCACAATGAACCGAGTTTGCGCGTGCGCGTCGTGCCCATGTTCAGCGATAACTACGGTATGTGCGAGTGCTGTATATACCTATGGCTGGTATCGACTTGGCTATACTTGCTTACACTGGTTTGCTCATTGATACAATGCTTCAAGGCTTCGTCGTGGTGGACGAGAACAACCACACGATGTTCGCCGTAGACCCAGCTGAGCCGTCCAAGATCCTGGAGGTGCTCAAGGAGGAAGAAGTGGCCAGGAAGCGCGAGTTCCTCGGTATCCTCACAACCCACAAGCACGCGTACGTTCGCTTTGCCTTCCAACTGTGTTTCATAACAGCGGCTTCATTCATCATGGTCTCGTATTGTTCTGTAGCGATCACTCAGGCGGCAACATGGAGCTTGCTGCCAAGTACCCTGGTCTCATGATTGCGGGGCCCGAAGGTGAAGAGATCCCAGCACGCAACCACCCGCTGAAGGGCGGCGAGAAGTTCAAAATCGGCGCGACGAAGATCAGAGTGCTGTCCGTACCCTGCCACACGAAGGCGCACCTCGCCTACGTCGTGACGGGTGACCCGGAGACACCGCCGCTTTTATTCCCGGGTGACACGCTCTTTGTTGGCGGCTGCGGCCGGTTCTTTGAAGGCAACGCCGAGGACATGTACCGTGCGCTGTACGAAGTCATCCTAACGCTGCCAAAGGACACTCGCGTGTACTGCGGCCACGAGTACGTTGACCGTTTATCTCTTTCGTGTGCTTTGGTATTGGTGTGTGGTGATAACTAACCGCGGTACTGTGAAGGTATACGATGTCAAATTTGCGCTTCGCGCTGAGCGTGGACCCGTCGAACAGCGTGCTGCGCGACAAGATCGCGGCCGTGCGCATCCGTCGCTCGAAGAACCTGCCGAGCATCCCGTCGACGCTGCGCGAGGAGATGCTCTACAACCCGTTCCTGCGCGTGCACAATGACGTGATCCGCAACGCTGTGGGCGGCTCGGACCCCGTGAGCGTGCTGGAGAACCTGCGCGCGCGTAAGGACTCGTTCGAGTAGAAAAAGCTCAACCCTCTCAGCACTGAAGCCATTCAGCGCGCACACACTGACATATACAGAAAGCCCTCAATTCAATCAAATAAGAGTCTATTATCCACATGTCACGTCTAGTCGGACTCTTCCAGCATCGATTGAGTCTGGAGCGCAGAGCTCTGGAGCAGAGCCACTTCGGCTTCAAGCAGCGGCGCGACACCATTAGCAGCGGCTAAAGACTTGGCGTTGGTCATCTGCGAGAGGAAGGTCGACCATCCGATGCTCACGAAGTTGATGTAGAGAATTCGATACTGTAGCGGTACGAAGTTGAACGTGAACAAGTGCACGAGCGGCCAGACCATGTAGTTGACGCGCAGCGTAGGCGGCACTTTCTCCTTCGCGACCTGGAACGCGTCGTGCAGACTTTTACCCTCGAGAGACTGCGTCACCGTGTAGAATGTCGTGGAAATTGACGGCGCGAAGACGACCTGGTCCATCGCGATCTTCTTGGCGACCGCCATAGCCGTCGAGCCGGGCGCGAGCTTCTCAATGAAGTTGTACCACGTGTGCGCGATCGGTGCGAAGCCGAGGCCGCCCCAGAGCATCATGCGAGCCGTGCGGTTGGCGCTCTGCATCATTGCGTCTCTCTCAGCATTGCGCTCTTTCTCGTAGTCGACGAACTTGTCCATTAGCTGCTGGTCTTCCTGTGCTTCAACGGCAGAAGCTGAGCGACCTTCGAGGTGCTGCGCGATCCGGTCGCCGACACCGAAGAGGATGCCCGACGTCACGCACTTGGTCAGCAGCGGCTGCTTGCGCAAGCACTCGTCGTAGAAGACGCGAAAGCTGCGCATGGCCGTCACGTAGAGAGAGAGTGAAGAGCGACGCGAAGAGCTCCTCTACACCGCGGCTGTGCTGCTGCTGGTGCTAATGCGGAAATGGCTTTTGTATGAGATTGCTTTTGATTTGCTTCACAATCGTGTGCGGGCTTGCTGCTGAAACGGCCTGAGACACTATGATCTCTTCGAGTAAGTATCCGATATGCGATTGGAATTGGTTGAACATACAATTTCAAGACAAGAATGGTTTCGCAAGCAGTTCATCACAACTTTAGTGGGAGAAGAGATAATAGGTTACTCTTCCCTTCGATAACCTGGCTACGAATGTAACCCTGACAACTTGCATCAATGAACGAACGCACTAAAAAACGCCGATGCAGCCAAGAGACTTGTCGAGGTGATGATGATGATGATACGCGTGCTGCGCGTGTGAAGCTGTTGAGCTAGACAGAGCTGCGTCACGGCACTGTGTACATATAGTACGCACAGATAGAGAGTCACAGCACACTCGCACAGAGTTGCGTCATGACTTCTCGCAAGCCCACGAATCGGTCCGGTACGACCGCAAACTTTAATGAACCCAATTCGATCTATGCCGGCCTTGTCTTGTTGACCCACACCTTGTATTTGCGCATCGTGTGTACGTTATGCATGCATTCAGGTAGAGATCCAGGTGTGAGCGACACAATCTCGGCATTCTCCTCATCCTCGTCATCGCCGTACAGCTCTGCAGCGAACACGCGCCGGAAGAACTCGATCAACGGGCTGCTAAAGCGCCGGTCGTCAACAGCATTACCGTCACTACCCGTCTTAAAAGGAGAGCAACTCTGTGCGCTAGTGACCCAGGCGCTTAATCAGCATCCATCACTGCTGCCTATGCACCTCGACGTGCAGGATGTGAGCTGTGCGCAGCTCCAGTACCGACTGCTGGGCACCAAGCGCTACTGGTACCGGTCCGTGAAACAGGAGAAGCAGGGCGTCAAGCGCTGGGAGGTGAAGATATACGAGGTGCGCTGCCGCAAGTCCGTGCTGGATGCTCTTACAGCTCATCTCCACTGGGGCTGCGTCGAGCGGCTCGCGAGCGCCGACTCGTATCTCAAACACATCGGCTTCTTCGACACGGAAAAGGCTGCGACGACCGCGTGTGACGCCGCTTTTAGAGCGCGTGAGATCACGAATCCGCTCACCGGTGCCCACGTGCTCAAGACACCACTCCCAAGCGAGTTGATTCAGTTTTTCCAGATCCAGATCGTGAGCGAGAACTTCCAACGCAGGAGCCAACATGAACGGTTGCTAATGGTTTACGAGGTGCTGCTCGACAGGCTCACAGGCGCTCATGCTGGCGAGAATGGCGATGATCTGGTGGTAGTCGCCTCACTACCGCCATCACCACTGGAGGTCGGTGGTGGTGATGGTAGTGGCTCGTCAGACCAGGCGTCCCGTCTGCGAGGCTTCAGCGGATGTGTGGGCGACCAAGTTGCCAAGCTGCCCCTGTGGCGATTCATGAATGTGCACTTTGCGATCGTCACGATGACGCCAACGCAGTGGAAACCAGAAAGCAACATCAGCAGTAACAAGGTGCTTGCGCTCATGGGAGACACGGAGCGTTATGGCACGAGCCACCTAGCGAACGACCGCGCTTTGGGTGTCAACACGTCGCTGCTGCCCGTGTCGAGAGGGCTTGCGGAGCTCGTGTCACTCAACCAGGAGGATATCCAAGCACGCACGAAGAGCGTTCGCCCGCATTTCTATCACGGGCTACCGGACGAACTCAAGCGCATGATCGCTGAGGAGCAGGCAAAAGCGGACCAGATGCTGATGCATCAAGGCACTACCACTGGTGGCGGGCATCAGAAACTGATAAAGAATACTGAGAGCTCTTTTGTGAAGAAGTACATGAAGCGAAGACGCGAGTACGCCCAGGTGGCGCTCCGACTTCAGCGGTCGCTGCGCCTGAATAGCCAGAGCAAAGTGCTGCGCAAAATCTTCCAGCGGCAACGCAGTGTCCTCACCATTCAGCGCCATGTGCGAGGACACAGAACCAGGAAATACGTGCGAGCCTACTATCGCGTAATGACCTGCGCCGCGCTGATCGTCCAGTCCGTATATCGCTCGTACGTGTCTCGACAGCAGACAAAGGCGCTTCGACGCAAGATGACCGCATTGGCGCTCACCATCCAGCGCGTGTACCAGGGTCACTTGGCGCGCAAGTACGTTCGCTGGGTGCGGCAGCTCGCGGACAGCGCGATCGCAGTGCAGCGTGTCATACGAGGCTTCATGGCTCGGCAGCGCGTGAAGCGCATCCGCAAGGCGCGATACAAACTCAAGGTCGTGATCCCCGCATGCCGACTGATTCAGCGTGTGTGGCGCGGCTTCCGAGCGCGGCAGATCGCCAAGGCAAAACTAGCGCTGAGAGAGAAGCTCGAGGTACTGCACCCTGCTGCCCTGCGCATTGAACGGCTGCTGCGTGGGTACTTGGCACGCCGTCTTGCAACCAAATTCCGCGCTGCCAGCAAAGCTGCACTACAGATCCAGACGTTCTGGCGCAAGCTTCGCTATTACAAGAAATGGATGGACCTCATGGCGCGGCGCAAGAAAGACCGTATGGCCTCCAAGATCGGCGCGATTGGGAGGGGATACGTCGCGCGCAAGTTCTTCCAGCGCGAGAAGCGCAAGCGGTACCTCAAGTGTGTGCTCCAGCCCGCCGCAGTGCAGATCCAGCGCGTGTTCCGAGGCCACATGGTGCGCAAATACCTGGAGGAGCTGCGCGACCAGACTGAGGCTGTGATTACACTGCAGCAGATGTGGCGCAAGCGCTCCAAGATCAAGACGATTCAGGACAAGCTCCGTGGGTTTCGGATGGCGCTGCGAAACGCCAAGGCCTCGCAGGTCCAGCGCAGCTACCGGTGTTACCGTGCGAGGCAGCAACTACTGTACCTCCAGATGTCCTACCAGGCGCGCTACGGTAAGGCTGCTGTCGCGATCCAGTCGGCGTGGCGCAGCCACTGTAGCCGTGAGCAACTCAAGGAGTTCCGTTTCTGCTCACTCATTGAGCGCAAGGCACGCGCATTGACGCAATGGAAAGAGTCGCGCGAAATGATCGAGTTCGACATGCTGGACGCGCGTGCGGACCTCAAGCGCGTTATCAAGTACAAGGCCAAGTCCTTGCGGCGCATCAAGGAGCTCAAGGACATGCGAATCGAGTGGGAGCGGCGACAGCCTGTAGTTGACAAGGAGCTGAGCGATTTGACCGAAGAGGACCTGGATCGTGGCTGGGGAGAGGCCTTCCAGACCGAGAAGCACATTCTCCACTACAGTCTAGAGCTCAGCGTCGAAGATATTCTCTCGCACAAACAGCAGGTGCGCGAGTATGACTCCGAGATCGACGACCTGCGCCTCGAGATTGAGGACCTCGAGCGCGACCTCGAGGAGTGCATCCTCGGGGAGACCGTGGAGCTCGAGGCATATCGCGAGCTGGAGGTCAGCCACGCGCGCAGTATGTTCACCGACGAGCGAGTGCGCAAGATCCGCCTGCAGCGTATTCGCTGGCGTGTGAAGAGCGACCGCAAAAACATTGTAGTCCGTGAACGCGACGACCTCCAGCGCATTGAGAAGGAGCACCTCGCCAAGCGTCAGGTGCAAGAACTGGGCGTACTCTCATTCGAGAAAAAACAGATGATTCAGCAAAGGCTGGAGCAGGCGATCGAGAAGGCGGCGATCTGTACTTCACAGCAGAACCTGCTCAAAGTCGAGGTGAAACGCGATGCCGACATTGTCGAAGGGCTGAACCAAGGTATCCAGAAAATGAAAACCATCATCAAGGAGCACTCATTTGAGTTCCGAATGCCCAAGGCCGATGTACGGGAACAGCAAGTGTTTGGTGGTGAGGCGTCACCCATGTGTCTTGGGTGTGGGCGGATAACATGCGACTGTGGAACAAAGAGCCAAAGAAGTACGTCTGATCAGACAGGCAAGCAGAAAAGCGCTGCGGGAATGAAGCTCTCAAGCAAGAGCAACAACAACAACCTAGTGGCTCACAGTGATAGACTAGCAAGGCGGCCCAGGTATCAAGACTAACAGCACGAATCAAGAAGAGAGAGAAGAATGATGATGTTGATCATCGAACGCATCGAATCACAAAGCCATCGGCAAAAAAAGGACTTGTGCTGCGTACCTACTGCCCTCAACCAGAAGCTGAGACGAAAACGGGCAAAGCAAGCAGCTCATGAGAGAATTCGGGACTCTTCGAGAGCCGAACGCACCCTTCTAGGCGCTTACAGAAGGAGGTCAGAATTTTTATCGTTGTTCGGCTCTTTGAGCGGAGCATCCTCTTGTGACAAAGTCTGCCGGTCTCGAAATCGCCTTCGCTTGCGCGGAATATGAGCTCGATCCTTCAATTCCTGCCTCAGCACCTCGATCTTCACTTCTTCTTCTTCTGCTGCTGTTGCTACTTCTGCTGTTGGCCATGGATCTATCATTCTGCTCGAAAGGTGCTGTGACGGTTGCCTCCAAGCCTACCAACTCGTATTGTTACGAGCTGACCCTGAGTGGCGATTTCGTGACTCTGTAGCTCGAAGATCGCACGACGAGAGAGCAATGGCAAGAGCATGTACTGTGGTTCCTACAGAGTGTGCTGATGAAGTTGCACGTGTGGCTGGCTGACGTTAAACTAACGATGACAACTGTTCTCGCTGTGGCTGGCCGTAGGGAGTCGGGCAAACTCAAGATGTCGGACATTGCCAAACCTGAGAACGCGATCCCGCAGGCGTCGTATGAATACATTGCGGTACAGCAACACACCCTTTGCTGAGATTGAAAGTAGCCTCTATTGCTTGCTCAAACAGAGTGCTACCTTTTGAATTGTGTTTGGTGTTCTGCAGCTTTTCCGCGATCGCCTTGAAACCAAAGCGTCGAACGGCACCAGCGAGTATCAGCGCGATCTCGTGACAATGGTTTGCAAGGCTGTTCGAGGCACCTCCTTCGAACAGCCTTCGCGCCACCTCCATCACCCGGTTCTTTTTTTTTCCCAACGAGAAGCCTTCGTCCTTTCTTGCTAATCCGATTCCCCAAATACAATTCCGTCCTCGAACGAGGACGCAAG
>JAADWP010000508.1:0-21199 GCA_023336215.1 Globisporangium iwayamae
ACCCGAGCAACCCTCCCGCCGCGCACACAGAACTCGCCAAAGTGCTGCACACCATTTGGAAGTGCACAAACATGAAAATTCAAATTGGGTTAGAGCAACAACTGTGACTTACTCTAAAGTCTCAACTTATCTAAGTTATCTACGAGTACATGTCGTCATTGAGAATTTGTGTGTGACGCCAGCAGTTCTCGATTGTCGTGTCCATCACGTTCTTCCAGGCTTCTTGTGCCCAGTGCATCGCAATAAAAATGTCCACATTGTAGATACGGTTCACATCTCTTCTTTGGCACTCTCTCCCTTCGGCTTCTGCTCGTTCCAGCAGCTTCTCGAGGCAGTCGAGCACGTGCCGAGTCTGGTGCTTGCTGAGCTGCGCTTTAAACTGCCGTGTGATGGTGGCGTCCTGTGGTTGCAGGTAGGAGGTGATGTTGGGGGAAGCATCTGCAGTGTGGCGTTCAAGAGTGGCTTTTCGACGCGGTGAGAGGAGGCATTGTCGAGTAGGAACACGACGCGACGATCCTCGGCTCGAATCTTCTCGTTGGATCGAACAACCCAACTTTGGAAGAGTTCTGTATTCATCCATGCTTTAGGCGTGCTTGCGTAATCGATCCCCAGCTCTGTGCTGCTCTTGCCTTTGAAACACCTTGGCTGACGACTTGAACCAACGAAGAGCAGCGGAAGCTTCGTGGTCCCATCCGAGTTGCACGCGATCGCCACAGTGATGCACTTCTTAGATTGCTTCCGCCTTGCCATAGCGCGAGAGGATGTCGAGCGTGTGGGATGCGCACAGTAGAAGAAAGCCGTCTCGTCGAGGTTGAACACGTCTCTCTCTTTGCATACTACTGAGTTATCTCCTGCAGCCTCCTTCGCCCTTCATCTACTGCTGCCGCATCGACCAATGCCGCTTCGCCACACACGCGCTTGGACGTCAGGTCGTGGTGGCGCTGGAACTTGCAGAGCCAGCCGCTTGAGAAGACCATGCTCTTGAGCTTTGCGCTCACCGCACCCGTGTCTTCAGCAACAATGTCGCCACGAATCTTGGCTGCCTTGTCACGGATTGTCGCACACGTCGCGATCGGCAGCTTCCACGCTTCGCTCGCTCGTATCCACCGCAGCAAGCGCTCTTCCAGCAGCGGGCAACTCACGCGTCGAATTGTCTTTGCGGCAGGTCGAGGTGCTTCCTTATCCGGGCGGAGCAGCGCGCGATGGAAAGTCGATCGTGACGGTGCACTCACGAGCTTGAATACGGCGACAGCTCAGTCTGCGAGTTCGCGCTGCGTCAGTCCTGGCATAGACGCGTGATGCTTGCGAAGCAGTTACTGCTGCTCCCTCGTGAGTCGCACGTACTACTTTGCGGAGCTCATTCCTTTGAATGACATTGCTTGCGATATACGGCTGGTTTCGGCTGGCGTTCTAAACGTAGCAGGCGTGAGTGACTGTGACAGACGTGGTTGGTCCTGCTGCGCGTGACAGGTGTGGATGGCTGCGCAAGTGAAGTGGTCCACGCAACTGTTATTTTAGTGCGATTATCGATTTTGGCGGGGTATAAAATATTTGTGTCAATTTGAGAGGACTGCCTATACCGTATAATGCATGTCATAGGCGGACCCAATGCGCGTGTAGTACATTGGGTCCACCTATGACATGCATTATATTGTATGGCCATCTGAGAGACTAATCCTGCGTCGTTTTTTCAAATCTGGACCTCCATGGACGCACTCGATTTGATTCGTCGATGTGACGAATGCCCATTTCGTAGCGCTTTCTCAACGAAGAGAAGCGCGATGCGGTGAAGTGCACAACTGCATTCGCTGCCTCGCGGTCACGCACCCAAAGCCACCGACCACGCTCGCCCGTACCTGCTGTGCTGCCAATGGCGTCGTCCACTGCACTTGAGAGTGCGCACTCGTATGTGCAAGTCGAGACCCCCAAGCACTCGTTCACCTCCTTCGCCAGCGGTGGAGGCGGAAACACCTTCAAGCAACCTCCTACTGCATCGCAGCCGCTCAGCGTCGATGCGCCCAGAATCACTCTCGAGTGGAAAAAACTGAGCCTCTCAGTTCGCGTCAAGAACGCGCGGACCAAGGTGCTGGAGCAGAAGTCGATTCTCCACAACGTGGACGGCTTCGCGAGACCCGGGGAGCTGCTCGTGATCATGGGACCGTCAGGTGCTGGCAAGAGCTCGCTGCTCGACTGCATCTCGGGACGCAACCCTGATGTTGAGGGCAGTATCACTGTGAACGGCGACAAGTGGAGCGAGGGCGTCAAGCGCTTTGCGTCCTACGTCGTGCAGGACGACCTCTTCTACGCGACTATCACGGTGCGCGAGCACCTGATGTTCCAGGCCAGGCTGCGCATGGGCAAGTCCTTTACAAAGGAGCAGTACAGCGTCCGCGTCGACGCCGTGATGGAAGAGCTCGGACTCAACAAGTGCCGTGACACGCTCATCGGCGGCGGTATGGAGCGCGGCATCTCGGGAGGCGAGCGCAAACGCCTGTCGTTCGCCACGGAGATCCTGACGAACCCGTCGATCCTGTTCGTGGACGAGCCCACGTCGGGTCTCGACAGCTTCATGGCTGAGGCCGTCGTGATGCAGCTGCAGCAGATTGCGCGCGACGGACGCACAGTCATCGCGACGATCCATCAGCCGTCGTCCGAGCTCTTCGAGTTGTTCGACCAGCTGTGCTTGCTTGCGGACGGCGCGACGGTGTACCACGGCAAGGGGTCCGAGTCGGTGTCGTACTTCGCAGCGCTTGGCTACCAGTGCCCACCGTACCGCAACCCGTCGGACTATTTCATGCGTCAGTTGGTGGTGCTCGACAAGGACTCGGACCTCGCTGGCGTGCAGAGACTGACGCTGCTCAAGGACGCCTGGAGCAGCAGCCCTTATCCAACCCAAGACATGCCCTTCGCTCAGCAGCATGATGTTAACCACGCTATGACCAACGCCGCTGAGTATGAAGACCCGCGCGCGGGCTTCTGGGGCCAACTCTCCGTCATCGCGCACCGCAATGTGCTGCGCATCGTGCGCGACGACATGGCATTCAAGTCCGAGGCGCTGCAGGCGATCATCATCTACGTGTTTGTAAGTCTCATCTACCTGCAGTTGGATGAAGACCAAAAGGGCATCCAGAGCTTCGCTGGCGCATTCTTCTACATTGCGATCGACCAGATGTTCGCCGCTTCGTATCCAGTGTTTGCGACCGTGCCGCTCGAGATCCCGCTCGTGTTCCGTGAGTACAAGGCGGGTCTGTACAACCTTGGAGCGTGGTACCTGGCAAAGAACGTGAGCGAGTTCCCGCAACAAATTATCATCCCGCTCATCGGTTTTGTGCCGGCGTACTTCATGATCGGCATCGGCCACGGCTTCGAAGTATACCTCAAAATGCAGCTCGTCGTGATGCTGCTGCACAGCTCATCCGTGGGCATCGGCTACTGGGTTTCGTGCATGTGTCGCCGCGTGGAAATCGCGCCGATCGTCGGCACCGTGCTCATGCTGCCGTTCCTGCTCTTCGGCGGGCTGCTCGTGAACACGAAGGACGTGCCGTCGTTCCTCACGTGGCTCGCCTACCTCTCGCCGATCAAGTACGGCTTCGAGGCGCTCATGAAGATCTTCTGGAGTGACGTGACGGCAATCCCGTGTGACGAAGTCGTATGCCTTGCACGCTCCGGCGCCGAAGTGCTGCGCAACTACTCTCTCGACGACCGCTCGCTCGCGTTCGACGTGCTTTGCTTGCTGGCGCTCAACGTCGGCTTCCGCGTGCTCGGGTACGTGGCGCTCGTGATCAACCTGAAGCGAGACAAGTAAGTGTGAACAAGTTGAAGGCGAGAGATGTGCTTTGGCACCGCGAGCTCGCTTGTCGGTGCTCACTTCTCATTCTAGATTAATGGCACTTTGATTGTCCGTCAAAGCAAGCAGGCCCTCAAGACAGCGACCTCATGTCTGCTCTTGTGATGGATGGAATAGAAGAGCCTCACCTACTTTCTCGTCGTCGTTGCCAGCGAAATCACAATGAATCTCCACCAGTAGAGGCAGCTGCTCTGCCTCCCGAGCAACCTCAGAGACGTGAGGTTGTTAATTGAGGTCTACATCATGCGCACATCGTCTTTATTTGTAGACATGAGCAGCGATGCAACTTGCGTGAGACTGAGTCGGTTGCCCGGACGGCGAACTCCGACATTTCCTCCCGCTGGCAAGAAAAACGTCCTTTGACTGAAGGCGAGTGCGCCCTGACTGCGAAGCTCTCAGTACTTTGATAGTCGAGAGCAGCATCTGCATGTCTCGAGCAACTCGGGAAGCCACCAAGTTAACAAAAAAAGTGACTGAAGAACGTGTACTGGAGTGGTGCCGCCATAGTCAGCATGTCTGACACTTTCGCGCGGTACGCGCAGCCGAATGCCCCCGACTTCGGTGCAGTGAGGAGGCACGTTGGGCAGCCTAGTGCTATGTAGATGCGCTTCATGGTTCGGATTGCTGACCTGGAACTTCGCGGCTGTGTCCGTCGACCTGATCTTCAGGCTGGCTTCGATGTTGGCCTTTGTGGCAACCGAAATCGCGCCAGTCGCCGCGAGGCAGCGAGTGATGTCGCAGGTAGAGCTGCCGTCAAACCACTGAGGTGCATTCATCAAACCGTAAGGGTAAAGTATCCACCGCTCCTTTAAAACGTCCTTTGGGTGAGTGCAGCGTGTGCATGTATACACAGAGTCGGGTGGCGCGGTCGCTGGGGCCATGAGCTTGGCGACTAGGTCCGCCACCACAAGATCCTTAGTGAAGAAGCTCTCTCCAGAAGCAAGACTCGCATTCGCATTTTGCTCGGCAGCGTCTATGAGCTTCTTGAGGGTAAGCGAACCGTCGTCGTATCAATTGTTCACAGTGGCTGTGCTACATTGGTCATTCTCCGCAGTGCACATGAAGGTGTAGACTGAGTTCACATCACTGCTGACGATCGTGATGTGTATCTCCGTGGGCGTCACAGCAGTAGTATCGCGCGCAGATATCGCTGATGTAGTGCATTTCTTCGGATTACTGCTCATAACCGACCAACGCAGAGGGCTGTGGACTGCCACTTCATATCGCTGCATCAGGGGATCGTTGCATTCTCAAGGATGTGGTGGCACTAGGAGATTGCCGTCCGTCCAAGAAATCCTACCAGCTGCGAGGCTCAACCACAAAGGACTGCTGTAAACAGCTTCAGCACAGATCTGAGTCCTTGCTCCCAAAGCGAAACGGCCGGCGGGTGTCAAGTGTCGGCGCCCTTAGAGCCTCGGAACTCCCTCCAGAGTGTTTCTGCTGAGCTTTGTTGCACTGAAACGACGCCTCGACAGCTTTCTTTGCTCAGGTTGTCGGTGGCAACGCGACTTCTGGCAGTTGCCAAGCTGATTTTCGAATTGTATCAGCTCAGCGCGCACAGCGATCTTCCTCACAACCTATAACCGACTGACACCAACGAGCAACGAAGCCTTACATTACTATCGTCGTACCGTCAAGACCAAGAGGTTCGAGCTAAGCGCTGTACTGAAAACCCATCATGAAGGTCTTCCCAGCTCTCACAGTCGCGCTCTTGCAGCTGCTAGCGATTGCTGCAGCCTCGCCCGCTGCTTTATCGGCTGCTACAGTCACATGTTCAACACCATTGGGGTCCTCCGCAAAAGTGCTCTCGTGCTCTTCACGTGTCTGGCGGCAGATGCGCGGTCTGCGATCACTACATGGCTTGACGAACTCAGGTACCGTGAGATGGTCTTCGTGGGAGGCGGAGATCCTCCGCGCATGACGTTGGTGTACGACTATAAGAGCGTCGAGGACACGTTGAGCTGCGATCCGCCGCCACCACTTGCTGATGATGAACCTCTCGAAGACCACGCTACCTGATCCAACGTACATACGTCAGCGCTGCGCGAGTCTCGTGAGCGTTCTGAAGGAGTGGTGGATCGAGTACCAATGCAACTCGAAATCAGTTAACCGAAAGTGCGACGGGAACGGCTCAGTGTGCGGCGTCAGCCGGTGCTTCACGATGACCGGCGCGACGCTGGTAACGGCAGATGTGAAAGTCGAGGACAAGTTGGCGATCAAGTCCAGTGACGCTTTGACAAAGCTCCAGGACAGTAGTAGCGATGCGATCGACGACGAGGCTATCTACATCGCGGTTAACTGCTCCGAGTTTCTCCTCAAAGCGCCGACATCAGAGCCTTCCGAGTGTGCGTACCGTAGCAAAGTGTCGGACATGCTGACCGTGACCGCCTCAGCGACGACCGACTCGATCCTCCAGAACATCTCTGCGTTGGTGCACTGGGAGTACAAGCTCGACAGTGGCACCTGGAAGCCACTGAGGTCGACACCCGACGAAGAAGAGGTCTTCTTCAGCGCCTTGACTCAGATCAGCGTACACGCGTGGACGAACTGCGGCATGCTGGTACAGAAGGTCCTCGACGTGAAGCTCTACGTGTACAGCAACGTCGTGAGCGTCTATGAATCGTTCCCAGCCATGTGGACCCAGTCACCAGCGTCTGCGAAGCTGGGTAGCAGATCGTCACCAATTGAGCTTTGTCTGTTTCCAGGTAGCAATTTCGCAGACCTCCGATTCGACTTTAGCTCCGGCACTGGCGGCATTCAAAGCGAACAATCAACAGACAAGTTCACCATGGGGGTCTCTCACGTGACGTGCGAGCTCGGTTACAAGTCACTCAATGCCGTGAAGGTCCTCGATATCAAAAACTCGAACGGTAGGCCGACACAGAACCCGTCATTGACGATCATGCGACAGTTCGTTGTCGACACCAGGCGTCTTCCGACAACTTTGAGCGCTACTTGCGTATCCACGTGCGCCCGAGCGGCCATCGTGAACACGCCCACAAGCATAATCGACCACGAGTGCTCACAAGAATTTAAGATCGACGACTACTCAAAGGCGGCGAAGGGAGCAGGGAAATCGAGCTCGAACGAGTCAACGTGCCCCCAAGAGGTGCTCTCTTGACGCCAATAAAAGCAACCCAGGCCTCTTTGAGGCGTGCGGTGGGGGCATGGTCTCGGCTTCGAAGACCACCACGGTGCTCTCTCGAAAGAGGCTCACGTACTGCAAATCGTGTAATGAACAGTGCAAGGCGGTCGCGCCACCGTCACTGGCAGAGGTTCCGGGCGGGCTTGAGGAAGTCAAGCGCTGCGAGCTGGTCGCGGCAGTGGAGGTGGGGGCCGTCTGAGGGTACGCGATTCTCGATTGTCTTGGCTCTCAGAGTAGTGTTGAGGTCCATCGGTCGTTTGCAAACTAGTTTGCATAATGCGTTGCGCAAGGATACTTGCTTGCGTACAGCCCTGACAAAGGTTCTCATTTGTCCTGGGCTCGCTTTCAGTGGGGAAACAAAGGTTCCTAGTGGTTCGCTCCACTCAGGGGGCTGGGGTTCGCGCTCACGAGGTCTCGGTCTCTAGTGCCTGAGCAAAGCCACCGAAGCGCGCTTGGCCACCCACACCCAGGCATCATGGCGCACCACATGCCATCTACTTCGACTTTTGAACACGCATGAGTCTGTCCAAGGAGCCGTCGCCGCACACACAAAAGCAAACAACGTCAGCGTAGGTGGGCTGCAATGCAGCGAGCGGCTTGGGAGGCGGATAGCATAGATATTCGCCAGTGGTTCGGCCCGGTGGTCGACAATCGCGCACTCCAGCTTGGGCTTGAGCATGAGCCTCTTGGCAGAGTACTGATTAGCTGCGCCAGGTGGAGAACAGGATCAGAAACAGTTTACTGATGCTGCTGGTTATGATGCTGTCAAGAGAGCTGGATGTCAAGAGCCGTTGTGCCGTCCTGTCTGTCGTCACATTGACAGCTTCGAAAGAAAGATCGTGAGTCACACACAGCGCCTCCTTTACATTCACAAGTCTCCTCTTTCCACGCATACCTTTGAGATAGCATTTACCTCTGAGATAGCATTTACCTCTATAAGGGCGGTCCTTAGCCCCTATGATGTTTCCCCACATTTCAGCGCTCGCTTTGGCATAGTATGTAATAATCGATGCGAAATCCACTGTAGGTAGGTACTAGATAGTAGAGGTACATTGTGACCGAACGAACAAGCGAGTGCCAGCCACAAAAGCCCAGCCCAGAAGCCACATGGCTGCGCGGAGCAGACTGTCTTTGTTCCGACTGCATCAATCGAATGGATGAAGCTCAAGAGCCGCCGGCCTGCAGAAGAGTCAGCGCGCCAGCTGCGTCTGGTGGGTGCGCGGCAATCGCGACCTCTACATCCGTCCGCAGACTAATTATGCTGGGCGTCGGAACCTCGGAACCTCGGAACCTCCGACCTCGTTCTTCCAGCACGCTGCGGTCTCGCTCGCTCGCCCACACACACGCTCACGGAGCAAACAATACGCTTCATCTTGACGCGCGCCGAGCAGCTCCGACCGACACACAGCGTACATACGTACCTGTACGTTGACGCACCACCCTCTCGTGAGCTCGTGCTACGAAGGACGCACGCGTCTCTGATCGGACAAGACACACGATACGCCTGTGTGGCATTCGGCACCAGCCGGCCAGCCTGCGAGAGAGCCATCGACCGAGGAAAGCAACAGATTCGGTATTCATGAAAAACAGCGCAGCGAATGCATGTCGACGCCCGCAGGACGGCAGGCAGCGAGCGCGTGAGCACACTACGACCACAGATCAGCAGCAGATGCGACGGCGACGGCGGCGGCGAAGCTCCCCTGGGCTGCTGGTGTTCGTGATTGTGGCGCTCGTGTGCGCGTCTACGCTCCTTGGATGCGACGCACAGACGGGGTCAGCCGCTGGCGGCGGTGGCGGTGCTGGCGCTAGCAACTCAACGATCACTCCACAGCCGGCGTCGACGCCGACGCAGACCCCGCGACCTTCACAAACGACACAGGCGCCGACCACGACAGCTCCGCCAGCGACGACACAACCTCCGCCTGCGACAACTGCACCACCAGCAACGACTAAACCGCCACCGACGACGACAGCCCCTCCAGTCACAACGCGTCCACCTCCAGCGACGACAGCTCCTCCTGCTACGACGGCACCACCAGCGACCACTTCACCTGCGACAACCGCACCACCCGCGACTGTGGCCCCAGAGACGCCTGAGCCGACGACGACGGCCCCAAAACCGACCGAGACGCCGGCATCTGAGACCCCGATACCGACAACAAAAACGCCAAAACTGACGCCGTCCCCTTCGATGATGCTCACTGCGACGCCCACATCAACGCCCAGCTCGACTTCAAGCTCCAGCTCCAGTCCAAATCCGAGTCCAACTCCCACACTGACGCCAACGACAACGCCTCCCGTGGTCGAGTCGACTTCCGCAGTGCTGCCAAGCGGCGCCGCAACGCCGAGCTCCACCTCGACCACAGCAGAGACGACGTCGGGATCGAAGAGCTCCGGTACGAGCACGGCGACACTCGCGGTCATTGTCGCCGGCGTGGTCGGCGTGGTGCTCGCCGGTGCGATTTTCGTGTACGTGAAGACCTCCAAGCGCCAGGCGGACATCAAGCGCGACCTTGAGTCCGAGCGAAATGCGCCGGCTCCGACCACTGTCCGTGCGAGTCTCAACGGCCAGTACCAGCAGCTCTCGCCCTCTAGAGGTGGTAATGGTAGTGGTGGAGGCGGCGGCTACGACGCCTACGCAGCTGCGGGCGGTGCCGGTGCCGCTGTGGGCGCGGGAATCGCTCGAGGGCCACCGGCAGTACGTCAAGCAAGCGAAGAGAGCATTGGCATCCTTGCCGAGTCGATCTGCGACCCGATCGATCTGAACGACCCAAACTTCGACGTGCTGACCCCTCTCAGCGACATCGCGATGGCCGGAGGCGGGTATACCGAGTCCTTCCAGGGCGGCGCGAGCGGCCACAAGCTCACGAGCCAGGTGTCGCAGTCGTCATCAATAGGAGGCTCGGAGTCCGGGTCCGTGTTCTACGATCCGAACGTCAGCACTCTGAGCGATTTGTACCCGACCGAGCTGATGATGTCGTCGTCTCAGAACGACGTTGACGGCAGTGACTCGGATTCCGACGAGGACGAAGACATTGGCTCGAGCTCGTTCGATTCCCAGTCGACCTTCGACATGCCCAGTGTGAGCGAGTGGAACGCTCCGGACACGCGCAGCCGCGGCCAGTCGGCCGCGGTCTCGGTCGCCTTCTCGATCGGCTCCGAGTCCGGAGATCGCCAGACAGAGTATGAGGACGGTGACGAGAACCAGAGCTCCGAGATCTCCAGTGGACTCCACGACCGGAGCGCGAGCAGCTCAAGCTACCGAGAGTACTCGACGCACTACTCCGAGTTCGCTCGAACCACAGCCGCCAGCGAGTTCACCGAGGTTAGCGTCGATGGAGGTTTGGACCAGAGCCGCTTCAACAGCACCGTGTTCAGCGACTCTGGCGTCGACGACACTCGACCGAAGGTGATCCGAGTGGATGACAGCGACAGTGACAGTGACAGCGATGACGAGGGCTACAGCGGCAGTTCATTCTCGAGCGACATCGCACTGAGCGTGGGCAACCCATCGTTCATTGAGCACAACAATCAGAGTGGCGACAACAATGGTGGCGGTGGCTCGTTCTCGAGCTCGAACGACTCGGATGACGACGAAGACGACATTGTCGACAGCGCCTACGGCTATGACGACGACGACGACGGAGACTTTGGCGCCGAGTCGTTCTCGAGCAACAGTAGCTATGAAGTGTGACGGAAGTGCTTTGGATGACGAAAGAGAGACTGACGATAGAAGAATTAGAGGTAGGCGGTCTAAGGATGGGTGGATGGATGGTGTGTGTGGTGGTGTATGTGTGTGTGTTGCGTTTGCACCAATTTTGAGACGGACCAAGAGAGCGTCCAGATAAAAAGGAGAGAAGAAGATGAAGGAATATAGTATGAAAGCCCAACGACAGGGCCGCGACCGCACATTTCCATCCTCCCAGCCTGTTGTTGATCCATGAATCGCTAACTTCACGGCACTTGAGTGATGTCGAGCGAGCAACAACATGCATGAGCTCTGTGTCAAAGTATTCCTATAGTGCAGAGATTATCTTGATCACGGATTTAATGAGTATATTTTGCATTTGTAGAAGAGCTCAAGATGATCTAGGTCGCATGTATATGCACGCGGCGAATTTAAGAACGTAGCTCATGGTTCGTCCAACGCGCCAACTCGGGGCCGGATCTGGAAAAATGGCGCGCGAGCTACGGCTGGGCGACATGAACAGTTTTCATAATATTTTCGATACAAACGAGAGGGATGACACAGCGGCCCGACCCCAACGACCAACACCGTTCCTTTTATCGGTGAGTGGCGTTCGCGCTCTCCTTCGCTGCGTTGAAACCACGCTGTCTCTCAATGACTCATTAACGTCCCAGGGCCGCACGCGAAGAACGTCCCGAACCACATCCCACCCAGCCCACTCGCTCACTACCAAACACGCTATGAACACCGCACCGCAAACGAGCCTCTGAGATCCCAAGTACCTCCAGCACCATGAACACTTTCCCTAGCCCCACTGCACCAGTATCTGAGTTCCTTCCAGCCCCCCGCCGAGGTCTGAAGCGACCAGCGCCCCAGCCAAGAGCAACAAGAGATGCACATCAAGGACACAAGTGGGCCAAGCACTGCGGCTGCAGTGGACCGTCGTGCCAGGCAGAGCTCTTCGAGGACGACGCGTGCGAGGAGCTGGAGTTCGAAGTGTTCGAGAACCGACTCAAGTTGCACGCTCGACTCCATTGCGCTCGAGTCACTAGTGCACACAGCATCGACTTGGCTCGAGATCGCTATCCTCGTCGTGGCAGTAGCGTGAGCAGTGCCAGTACCAGTCTTAGCAGCCAGTCCGATTGCGAGTCACTCGATCCCGAGTCTTCGCCGCCGCTGCTGCTGCACTTTCTCATGATGTTCTAAGGGCAAAAAAATGGTTCCGAGGCTGGAAAGGGACCGCAGAGAATCGCGTCTCAGTCGAGCGCTGCGACTCCGGACTCCTAGCTGGACGGCTTGAATGGCAGCAGAGCCAAATTCGGTGGATTCATGAGGAGATTTCTAGTGAGAATGGGAAGCTCAACGCCAAACAGTAATTAACAGTTCATTCATTCACGTGTGTGTGCATCCGGCTCCATGTCTCCAGCTGAGCCTCACATGCGCCCACCACAGTGCTCACTGCCCTGTCCCAATGCATCCAGGCTCAGGCCATGTTTCTTCCGTTCCTTGGTTTGATCTTCTAGGAGAGCCTCATCAAGGATGTCTCGAGAACCAGTGGAAGTGTACTCATCGCACCCCAGCATGTCCCACAGTCAACATGGCTACACTCACGATGATGACAGCAACTTTGGAGACGGACGTCCTGCGCATAGACCGCGTTTCAGTAGCAAGACTTGCACGAAAGCTAAACGCTTCACGTTGAAGGCTTACTGGTAGACAAGTAAGATCATCAGGGAGCGAGCCACGTCTCGCAGTGATCACAGCAAGACTGGCGCTTGCGTTTCCTCAACAAGAGCTAGGTCTCGATCGGGATACAACTTGCGTCTCTTGTAAGCATCGCTCGAGATGGATTAGGTAGCCACTCAGAAATACCTTTTTTCTCTCTTTCTCTCTATTCCTCCACACTCTCCACAGCTCAGCGTTATCATTGGGTATCCATCCGCGTGGGACAAGATCTTGGTCCTCGAAAATAGACACCTCGCACATGCGACCAAAGTCCTCAGCTCATTGCGAGGCACCGCTTGGGCTGAAGCCTAAATTTATGCTGCTTGCTTGAGGCTCGATGATCTTCACAGCTCGCCTTGGGTTTCTTCGCTCACTCCACACTTGCACGAAGCGTTCTTAGCGGTGAGACTCGGAATTTCAGCTCGCAACACCAATCCATTTGAGACTTCGAGCCCAAGTTGCCAGGCTCCCCACTCTAGGGCCACACGAAAAAGATGATGCTCGGCGCCAAGGTCGGTCTGTCGAGCAAGCAGCTCCGCGAGAGCAGCGACTCGGCTCCGCACGGCGTGTCGCTCACGGGCGGCAGCGGCAACCCGGGCACGGACATGGGCGACGGTGACACGAACTACAACGCCATCCACATCAACGACGACGGTGACGACGTCCACGACACGACGTCCTCGGCCTATGGTGACGCCAGCCGCCGAGACTCCTCGTCCACGGACGGTAGCGGTGGCGCCAAGGTGAACTTTGAGGTCGAGATGCGCCACGCCGACGAGAACATGTCACGTGAGCGCCGCCTGACGCTCCGCCAGCTCGAGCGCTTCCGCCGCGCGATGGCCAAGCGCTCGCACCGAGGCTCACGCACTGGCAGTCGCTGGGGCAACGGACCAAATCAGGTAAACGGGTCGCTTTGACTCTTTGAGCTTGACAATGTCTGGTGCTGATTCACTTGTGTTGGCTTTGGTCTTGATTTGGATGGATGGATGGATGTGACGAAACACAGGGAGGTGACGAAGCCGAGTTTGACAACCTTTTCGGTGACGCAGGGCTCGGACCCTGCAAGGAGGTACGCAGGGCTTGCCATGGTACCTAGATGACCTTCGTGAGTCAATAAGCTGATACACTGGCCTTGTCGTTTGCTATCCATTCAACGCACAGTTACGCTTCGCCACGTACCCGTGGGCGTACTGGATCTTCGGCACAGTGATCGTGATCGCGACGACCGTGTTCGTCGAGCGCGTACACGCGAACTCGCTCGGCGCGGCGGCCGACAAGTCCAAGAACCAGGGCTGGTGGAAGTACCTCGTGGCGTTCGTCGTGTACGCGATCGCACTGGGGCTCATCGCGAACGGCCGCGTCGAGTTCTTCCTCATGAGCAAGGAGCAGAGCCGACTGCTCATCCGCTCGACCAAGCCGCTCTGTTTGGTCGCCAAGCTCCGCCGCGCACGCCACGTCGACCGTGACCTGCGCCACATCGTCGACATCCGCGTCGAGGCCTCAGGCGAGTTCAGCGGCGATATCGACACGCGCTTCTATAAGATCCACTTTGAGTTCGAGGATGGCACGCACGCTACCGCTTTGGAACTGCGCTGCAAGAAGCGCACCCTCGAGCGCTGCCGCATCATCAAGGATTTTTTGTTCTCATGCGCCACGGCGCCCCTGGCTGCAGCCAACAACAGCAACGTCAGCAGCACCAACCTTGTCGGAGGAGCAGCGGCAGCCCCACAGTCGCCGACCCAGAAGAACTGCGTCGCACCGAGGAAGGAGACGCTGGCGTCCGTGCCGAGCTCCTCGCTGCCGCGCAAGCTCACGAACGGCGGCAGTGTCACCGGTGGAATTGGGGCCACGGGGCGCCAGGGATCCGAGATGATTGTGCCACTCAAACTCGACAATGTCGGCTAAGGGGATCTTCAACTTGGGACGCACCGGACTCACGACCCTAGGGTTGCTGGCTTGAGGCTTGGCTTGCAGGGGTAGGCTGGAAAGGCTCGGACAAGGGTGGGCCGCCGTTGGGTTAGGAGTGCTGGTTTTATTACTTGCTCAGTCAGGCGAGGTCCCCGCCACACCATTTCACTCATTTCTTTCTCACTAAAAACCTTACGCTATTGGAATCTATCTGCTGGCCGATTGATTTGCTCTTTTCATTTTGCTGTTGTCGCCTCCTTTGTGGTGTCTTGCTACTCGACTCTGCTCTGCTCTGTGGTGGAGATTTGGTTGCGTGGCACATGAAGAAGACAACCTAATTAGTTACTTGGCACTCTCAGTCTTCACCTGTTGAGCTACGCCGCACTCAGGAACTCCTTGGGCTCTTTAAACATAATTACGACCGCCGTCACGTTGTCTGTGGACCGCTGCTGAAAGATCGCGTGCTCGACCATCGCCTCGACAGCGCGCTGGACGTCGTGCAGCTCGACCATCTTCTGTCGCAGGAAGTCCACGGCGTCTTGGTCCTTGAGCACGTCAAAGAGGCCGTCACTCGCTAGCAGCAGGAACTCGTCGTCGTCTGTACACACACATGACAAATAGTCATTAATCAACCAATTTCCTCCTCCTCATCAAAATGCCCAAGTCACACAAATATCACAAACCTGTGATCTCAGTGGTTGTGACTTCGGGTGTGGCGATCACGAGCGGACCCTTGAGGATCTCGTTCGGGTTCACAGGCAGCTCCTGCGAGTCGTACTCGCTGCGCGGCTTGGACGTCGCATCGCCGCCCAGCTCATCCTGCTTCTTGGGCGGCTCGGGCACCTCAAAGGTCTTGAAGGGCGAGTCCCCAAAGGCGCGCGAGACTGCGAGCTCGCCCATGATGCGGCCGTGGATCACAAAGCCGCCAGTATCGCGTATCCGCTGTGCCTCGTCGGGCCGACTGGGCTTGTGGTCGTTCGAAAGCCGCACGGCGAGCCGCTTGCGGCTGAGCACTGTGCGCGAGTCGCCCGTGTTGGCCACAAAAAGCTGGTTGCCGGCGATGAACACGGTCGTAGCCGTGCTCCCCGCCTGGGGCCGCTCCGACTCGTGCAAAAACTCCTCGTCGGTCTTCTCAAAGGCTGAAATCAGTCGCTGGCGGATCATCGCGTGGACCTCCTCCTGCTGCAGCTTGAGCAACGGGTCAAAGTGCTTCTTCTTGAAGCGGAACTCGTCGATGATGTTGTGGTGCAGCGTGTCCCCGAGGAACGACGACGCCTCGGCCCCACCGTGACCGTCGTAGACCGCAAAGTACGACTGCGGGTGCAGCCCCAGGCAGCTCAGCGACTCGATGTTCAGGTCCTGGATGATCGTGTGCGCGTCCTCCATGGCCTTACGCGCGCCCATGTTCGCGTGCACACCAAAGTCGAAGCGGTTCACAGTCACGCACGTCTGTGAGATGAGCAAGTCGTCACCGATCTCCAGGCGGTACGGTTCGTGGTACGGCCCCACGAGCTTCATGAACGTGCCATTTGTCGAGTTCAAATCGATCAGGTAGAACTTGTGCGTGAGCTCGTCGAACCAGATCGCCGCGTGCTTGCGCGAGAGTTCCCCATCTCCGGCGTGGATCTCGTTGTCTGCCGACCGGCCGATGCCCGCACCTTCGGTCGTGATCGTGAACATAGAGCCCTGCAGCTTGCCACTCAGGGCCGCGATCTCCAGCGTCTGTTCCGCTTCGTTGTACTGCGTGACGAGGAAATCCGATTTGCCCGCTCGGAATGCCACGTTCGGGTCCAGTGGCCACTGCATGCGCCCCTCTTCATCGTCGTCGTCCTCAGCACAGGGTCCCAGTCGCACGAACGTGCCACTGGAGCTCTCGTCGCAGTTCTGGATGTAGAACCCATTGTGCGCGTACAGGATCTTGGCGTGGGCCTCTTTCTTCAGCAGCTTGTCGGCCGGGATGCTCGCCGTGTTAAGCTCGGGGTCGCGGCCGATCGTTCCTCCTTGCGTGTCGAAGCGGAAGCTCGTGACTGCGTCCTCGTCCGAGAAGGCCGTCATCTTGAGCACCACGTGCGTCCAGACGTGCTCGGGGAAGAAATGGCCCTGGTACTCGGATACGACCACCGCAGCATTGTTGATACTGTCGACGCCGCTTTGGGAATCCGTCATCACGGGCTCTTCGTTCTCAGACTGTGGCTGGATGACACCGATGTGATCATTGCTGCTGGTGTGGCCGTTGTGTGCGTTGACCGCAAGCGGATCATTCGAGATACTGGCGTCCGTGGGCTTGGACTTGTTGTTGAGTTCCCCGTTTAAGCCAACTGCTGGCTGTGGTGGCTCTTGCACAAGAGCCTTTGCTGGCGCGGCTGGTGGTGCAGCTGCTAATGTTGTTGGGCTGTTGCTGGTAGGCTTGTTGAGTGTGGACGCGGGGGCGCTGTGGACTTGTGTGGGCAGCGGTGCGCTGTTTGGGTTGGCGCTGCTGCTGGCGGGAATATCGTATGGGGAACTGCTGCTGCTGCAGCTGGACGTGCTGGAGCGCAGCAAGCGCGTTACACCCGAGTGGCGCGCGCGGCCGAAGCTCAGGACCTTGCCCGAATCGGAGGAATCTACAAATGCGCAAGTGCAAGTTGTGCCATTTACACAAGCAAGCGCAAGCAAACAAACAAACAAGCGCAAAGGAAACAGGCAAGCAAGTTGTTAGCAAGTGTGAACAAGCAAGCAAGCAAACGCAAGCTGTGTAATTTACACAGGCGCGAAAGAATACAATCGTGTGCGTGTACGTACTCGGCGCGTCGAGGAGCACGGTGGAGGATCGCCGGCGGTGGAGATCGAGGTCGTCGTACTTGCGCAGGACGCCGCCTGGGGAACGCCGCGTGGGCACGTGCAGCAGAGCGTTAGAGTACGAACTACAGCAGCAGAACGAGAGCGACTGCTGGAGCAGGCTCTTGGTGGTCGTGGCGAGCGACGAGGGCGGCGGCAGCGGCACCTGCGGATGTCGCGGCGGGGCCGCTTTCACCGCCGTAGTGCTGTCGTTACGCCCCCACCACCAAGACGACAAGGCCGACGCTGACGCCGTCGCAACGGCAGAGCTCTCGCCTATAGAACATCAAGACATACACGCATCGATACAAGCCACACACGCACCCATGGTTGGCCCCCCACAAAGGATAAAGTGATTAACAAGTGATACATACACGCACACACAGAGGAAAGACAGAGCCATTTTCAGTGGCTTCGTCGCGAAGAAAAGGTATCCATTCCATGGCACGCGCCCTCCACCACATTCCTTCCCACCAGTCATTCGTACGCATTACGCCAGTCAGTCAGTTATCCCCTTGATGAGACGCGATGCCAACACATCATTCGTGCACATGCGGGCGGACGTAGACATGGCTCCAGTTCAAGCAAACTAGCGGAGGTCCATGATCGACTGCGCAAATAAGCGGCTCACACGCACAAACAAGCCGTGCGCAGAGATTCACACAAACATGCACACTAACACGCAAACAAGCACACATGCACGAGCACATGCACAAGCAGGCAAGCAAGGGGGCGTGGGGCGTGCGCGCAAGTACTGATCGTTCACACGCAAGCAGCAACGACGAGACAGAGGGAGAAATGGCTGCGTACCGTACTGCCCGTCGTTCATCTTGAGCGTCTGCACTTGCTCGCCTGGTGTGTCCGACATCTTCGCTTGCTCGCTTGTGTTTGTTTGTGGTTGCTGGCTTGCTTGTTCGTTTGTTGTCGCTCGCTGTCTCGCTTTGCGAATGAATGAATCCCTGCGAGACGAAGCGCAAATCAGCTCGTGCTTGTTTGGTTGTGTTGGTATTGTCTGCCTGCCGCTTGCGTCACGCGCTGGCTGTTGCTGCTCTGCTTTGTTTGTTGTTGTTGTTGTTGCGCTTGGTTGCTTGCTCGACTGCGCGCGTCGCTCGCCTGCTTGTTTGCTTTGGACGAGGTCTTCCGATAGGGCCTGTGTGGTGTGTGGTGTTGACTTGCGCGCTGCCTGCTGGAAGCAAGACTCTCTGCCGCGGCTCTTCTTTCCTTCCTTCTCCGAAAAGGAAGCTCTCTATGGTTGGGTTTCTCGACATTTTAGCCACCCGCCCTGATTTTCGAATCGTCCAAAATGCCTTTTTTTAAAAATAATAAAAATTGCTCTTTTTTTAATGATTATCTGGAAAAACTATGTACTGGCGCTTCATTTGGAGTTTGTATGATGCGGTCTTGCCAACTACTAACGGCGTCGCCACTGCTGCTGTTGCCTCAGCAGCGGAGGACAAGAAGGCGAGCGCGATCGAGAGCCTCTCGATGACGCTGCCCTCGCACTCGCCAAGTAACTATGTGGAGGCATAACCAAGCTCAACAGGATGGCTGCCACCGTCAAAATGCTGCTTGAGCTACGCGTTACATGATGTGATGCGCATGTGATGCTACGCAGAGGCATCTGCCGAGGTTGAGGTGACTGTTTTTACCCTTTCCAAAGGTTTTTTGGCTCAGAGAAAAATGGACACCTTCTCACGTGACGAGCTTGGCTTTGACTGCCTGCTCGTGCTTGCGACCGCGTTCGATCTGCGCGAGGAGCAACAGAACCCCACGGTGCTGCTCTTCCTCGCCTGCTACGCGCTCGCTCGCTCTATGTGGACTCGGTGCTTGTGCCCGAGTGCGTATCTCGCTATCGATTTGCAATGGCGACGCCCGATGGGCAAGCTACTGTCGAAGGAGTCAAAGGAGGCAGGGGCTCTCCACGCGGACGAGCCATGGTGCTCTCATCATGTGCATTATCGGCTTTTTGCCTCTTCATTGCCGTCACGCTACGACTGCGATGGCTTCTCTCAGAGTTGTTTCGTCTCTGCCACGCACGCCCTTCAGCTTTCCCAAATGGGAGGAGCTATATATATTTTTTTTGGGAGGGGGGAGGTGATGGCTACGCAAGTGCAATCGCCAGCCAGCGTCCGCAATATTTGGATGTGATGCGGTGCATGCGAGCGACAACGTGTGGTGTGAAAATCCACGCAAAAAAACACACGAGGCTGTCTTGTGTCGTGCTAGTGTCATGCAGCCAACTGCAGGTCCTGTATCAGGAAACAGATTCGAAAAGGCACTGGCGCGCGCTCGTGGGTTCTTGCACTAACGCTCATGTTGTCACTCGCTGCTCGATTGCTACTGGTGTGGGCAGCTGCTGCTGAAAAACCACACGCGGCTGTGAACTGATCTGTGCTCGGACGCGAGTTACATTTGTTCGTCCGTCCAATATGGACCCCTAGCAGATGAAGGCGCCACCGCGTTCTTCCGGGACAGCAGCAGTAGGGCTGAGAGAGATGCAACGTGTACCATCTTTGAAGTAGAGCATGGTGGTGGCGTGATGCAGGAGCCTTGACGGGTACCAAAATGAGACTTTAAACTACACTGTTGCTGTAGACAATGAACTCCCGCTCCGTGCACGCGCGCTGCACAAGCCCACAACTCATGGACCAACCTTTTTATGGCGCACCTTGCTTCTCAGTGTCCGATTAAAATCATGTGCTCACAAAATGGCGTCACCATGATGATGATAAAGATGGTATATTGGTGATAATGGCGTAGATCACAGCGCTTCACGCTTCGTTAAGGTCAACTTCAACAGCTACACGCGTGTCTGCGTACTACGCCTTTGAACTGATGCGCCTACCTACGCAAGTGGCTGGAGGATCTCGGTCACGTAGTTGCTCTCAGAGGTGTCCGCGGCGTCCATCTTGACGTACACCTCGCGCGCGGGGCCGTTGGGCTCGAGTTGACTGCTGCGGATCCAGCTGTAGAGCGCTTCGTAGGCGCGTGGGAGGCCGTCGTAGCTGCCCTCGATCGAGATCACGCCGGCCTTGGGGATCGCAGGGAGCGTGCGCAATTGGATGTCGCCCCATTCGGCTGCCGACGCAGCGTCGCCTACACTTGGACCCTTGACGTCGTCGTGCACGGGAATGCAGACCTCGGCGTCCACGTCTTTTTCCTTGTACCCCATGTCGTAATAGATTGTGATGCACGCACCAGCGATCTCGATGTTACGTTCTGAGCGGAACGCGTTGAGCTTCGCCCAGAGCTGCTTCTGCGCGCGGTAGTTGGCCATGGTCGCGCGCAGTGAGAGCACGCGCACCGCCGGGATGGTCTTGATCAGCGGTGTCGAGAGCGTGCCGATGAAGGCGGCCATGATGACTTGGAAGACTTGGACGTGCGTGTAATGTGGTTGGATAATTGGGGAATGCGAGCTGACGAGCCAGCGCTTAGCGGTTTGGCAGCACGACGACGGGTGGGACGGACGATGAATCTATTGCTTTGGCAAGTGCAAGGATTGCGTATGGTCGGTCGGTTTTTCGGAAGCGACCATCACTAACTGCTGCTGCGTGGCTCAACAAGAACATTCTCGTCAAATTAAATGTGAGAGAGAATACAAATCGAAGGCTATCTTTCTATTTATTTTGAAACGCTATCTGTGCTAAGAGCACAGGCAGCGTTTCAAAATTGATGACACATTTAGCAGTATCTTATGTATCGATGATCGCGGCTTCAAACACTTCATGACAATTAACAGATAGTATTACTGTTTGCAGTCCGCCTACGTTATGAACGCTCTGAGCCAATAACTGCTAGGCTGCTCATGGCTGGCAGTCGTTGAAAGAAAAGCAGAGCTCCACACTCAAGCAAGCACCTTGCCAGCATGTCGGTCTTCTCCGCCGCGCCGTCGACGGCCATGAACTTCCTCGCGGCGTTCACGCGCGCCGCCGCCAAGCCTAAGCACCAGCACATCTCCGGACGCGCGGCGCGCGGGCTCTTCGCCGGCCGCGACAAGGCCTTCGGCAACAACGTCAGCTTCTCCAAGCGCAAGTACGTCCATTGTGTCATGCATTCATGCATTGGCTCA
>JAADWP010000509.1:0-21165 GCA_023336215.1 Globisporangium iwayamae
GAGGAGGAGACTCGGCCGGCCGGTGCCAACCCGAGGTCATCCGGCAGCTATTAAAGTAGGCGCCGGTACCGTATTGTATTGTGAATGCACGTATTCTGTCGAGTCATCAAGTCAACGAATTGGACCCTGTACCTAGAATACTGTCACCTGAGGCGAATGCCATCGTCTGCTGAGTTGACAGTGAGTCCGGCCAGGGGGCAATGGTTGGTTCTTCCCTCATAGTGTGCGCTTGCGAGACCTTGAGCGGCCCAGGCTGGGGTCGTTTTAGTGGTTTCCTTTGACGTCCGTTGCAAGTACCAGCACCTAGTTTGCAAAGCAAGTCTGAATCCGTCATAGTGCAGTTGCACTCTCTGTTCACGTGTCTTGATGGTACCACGAGCAAGATCCGAGCCTCACTACAGTTTCTTGCAGTACTTGTTGGATTTGGAGATCGACGCCTGCTGGTCGATGAGCTCCCCCGCGCGCTTCAGGATCGCGTCATAGAACTGCGTTCAGTTTAATAACAAATGCACACGTCAGCAGGAAACCAGTGCACAACACACCGAGTGAAAGAGCCCAGGTTTCCCTGTGCCGCACCTCGGAGAAAAGGATGAGCTGCGCGCCCTCGTCAAGCTTCGCGCCAAAGTGGATCTCCATCTCCTTCTCCATCGCGTCGCCGTACTTGAGGTAGCTTCGCTCATTACCAAACAAAGAGGCAATATATACACGCTAATGATCTTCAAGCAGATTCATTCCCTCAATCTATGTGCGGACGTGCACGTACAAGATCTTCATGGCGTCATCCAGCACAATCTGCAGTGGGAGCATAAAGTTCACACTTCGTCAGTCGATCTCCTGATCACAGCTCCATTTTCAGCTAGTATCGTCACCAAGCTCACCCGTCCGCTGCGCTCCTTGTCGAACATGAGAAAGCCGATGAGGAAGAAGAGCTCCGAGGGCTCCAGCCCCGTGCTATCACTCCTCGCACGCGCGTAGCTCTTCTCGAACTCCTCGAAGGAGATCATGCCGTCCAGCTGGTCGTTCACTTCCCAGATCAGGTCCTCAATGTGGCTCTTCGACAGCACCGCGGCGCTTGAGGCACCTCCCAATTGCTCCACGAGCGCCGCGAGCGCCTTGGGCGTAATCTGGTACTTGGCGCAGACCATCTCGCGGCCGTTGCTCGTCTCTTCCTGCAATGTTGCGAGGAACTTGGCCTTCTCCTTCACGTAGCGCGCATACTTGAGCTCATAGTCCGCACAGCCCTTGCATCTTTGCACCGAGCTACCTCTCTGAAGATGAACAACCTCACCAAAAACAACAGTTCAGCCAGTTTGAAGAAGCTGGCCAATGCCCGCATTGCCAATTGCCTATTCGCCTGCAGAATGGAAAATCTACCTCTCCGATCGAGAATCCTCTAATCTTATCGCCCACTTTCTGAGGAACACATCAAGCAGAGTGTTGTATATTGTGAGACTAGACTGGGCTCGGAATGACAAAGCGCCCGTGAAGCAAGTTTAGCGCGGGTTGAAGAACTATGCGATGCAATGCATACCTCGAGCTTCCGATCCACGAGCTGAAGCGGGATCTCGAAGGCGAGCAGGCGGAAGACGCGCACGAGCTGCACCTGCTCCTCGATGGTGCGCGCGAAGCCTGTGCTCGTCTTGCCTGACGTTGTCGCTGACGCCGGTTCTTTCAGGCTGCTCGTGTGTGCCATCACGGGTATGTAGGATAATGAAACTCATGAGCGGCACGACGATTAAAAACAAAGGCGAGCTGCAGATTATTCTCTATTTAGAGGGCCAACAAAACAGCACAAATCAGCGGCTGCCGTTAGCTCGAAGAAAGCACAGCTAAAAGTCGTCCTGGGCTTCATCCTTTGGCTCGTTCGGCTCGAGGTCTTCACCGTAGTTGATCGCGTGGTCCACGTGCAGGAGCACGGTTTCGATGCTCTCCTCGCGCGTAATGTTCATCGGCACGAACGCTACCATGCTGAAATCGTTAATCTGCAGGTATTAGGGAATATAGGTTAGGTGGACTCGTGAAGCGCAATATGTGATAGCGAGGCAGAGCCTTTTTAAGCTGCTACGCACCACATTGCAGATCGCCGAGCTCAGTGGCCGCCACTTTGGGTCCGTGGAGCTTGAGAGGTTCTCCAGCAAGTAGCCTGACGACGGGTCCAGGTACCTAGACACACAAGTACCGAAGAGAATATTTGGTGTGAGCGTCGTTTATAGATAAACATTTCCAGATACAACGGGCAGCCAGCAGCAGTTTTGAGTGGCGTACTTGCTCAGCTCCTTCTCGTCAACCAGATCGCACTTGGTCAGCACGTTAATGTGCGGGAGCTCGAGCTGCACCATCGCCGAGAGCGAGCAGAGCACGCCCGAGATGAACTTCGTTGGATCGGCAATAAATAACGAGTCGATCTGCAATATTCGCCCAGGCGTAGTATACAAGCCAAGTTAGTAAAGCCGTCGAGCATTCCCTGTTGTCCAGGAAAGACTGCTGCTTGCCAAGTATACGCCGCAGATCGAGAACCCCCAGTCTTTCAGTGCGTCGCAGAGCTGCTTCATCACCGGTAGGTGCGAGTAGAGCTCGATTTGTCCTGTGCCATTGCATTACATTACAAGCAATATGTTAGATCAACCTACACACATCCATCTAGCAAGACAGCGGACGTCAAACGTACCAGGGCAGTCAAAGATGAAGTAGTCGTCGTCGCTGTACTCAGTGAGCAGATCCTGCAGCCAGTCGAGGTTCTGCACTAGGTATCTGCGAATAAAAGCGTATCGTACACAAGCGATTAAGTGTCGGCACAAAGCTGCCAAGTGTCGAAGAAGACAGAAATTTTGCTTCACTCACTCCATGCAGTAGACCAGGCCGCCGTTCGGCCCGTAGCCAAGCTCTTCCATCACGTCCTCCACACTGATCAAGTCACGAATATCTACACACATCAGCGCAATGACGATAAGCGACACAAATGACGTAAGCACAACCACAGGGTATTTGTACACACACAAGATTAGAAAATGATGCACTCACCGAACGCGACTGGGTACTCAAAGTGGTCGGCGGCTGGATCAAGGTTTACGACGTACGTCATGCGTCCGGACGCAGCGCAAAACTCGTGCATGTTGTTGCAGTACGTCGACTGCGCAGTCACACAAGATATCCAACAGCAGCAGCAGTAGCATACACGAATCACCATTAGCGCCATAGCACGACGATCTCTATCGTCCATCTATAGAGCGAATGGATGTGTACGCGTCACGACGAGTGCGCGCGCAGTAGCAGTGACAGCACCGCATATGTATGTGCACGAGCCCACCTTGCCGGTGCCCGCAGGCCCCATCACGAGTTGGCAGCAGCGCATGGCGATCGAGTCTCTCTTCTTCTCGTTTCCGAACGAATGAAGCTTACTGGTTCGCCAAGAAAAAAGCGGAGTTAGGCAGAAGCCCATCAGAAATCGGTCTTTTACCAAAACGGACTTAGCACGTGGACTGGAAGACGCGGACTTGGATGAAAAGCTGCGCTGAGAGACTTTTCATTTAAGACCGCGTAGCGTCTTACAGTAGTTGCACTGCATTGCTCAGGTTGCACACATGTTCTCGCGCTTCATTCCAGACACAACCCTCTAGCACCAAGCACACAGCAGTAGCGCCATACCGCTCACTAGCGGCTCTAGCGCCACCACTCGCGTGAGCAGCGCGATGCCGACCGCGACAGAGCTCGACACGTACGCGCAGTGGGCGTGGTCAGTGCCTTAATATGTGCTCTGTATTCGTCAGTTGCTGTGTGCCATACAGTAGCCATGCGATTGAGGACAGATGTGTATATGTGTGCGTACTTGCAGGCTCAGCGGCCGCGTCGGTGAGGCGATCGACCTGTACTCGGACATCGCCCGCGTTTACACGAAGTTCCCACACGTGCACTTTAAGCTCGGGTATCTGTGTCTCACGATCCAGGATTTCCCTAATGCGGTCCACCACTTCAGCTTGGAAATCGAGCGGCTCACGGGGCCTCCTTCCTCAACTGGCGCTGATGAAGGACAAGACGGTAGCGAGCAACTTCCCAGCGTAACCCCGTCGAAGCAGCTATTAACAACACGCGGCGCGACCCAAGAGAAGGCGTTCCTGTTCTGCGCCAGCTTGGGCAGGAACGAGGCGTACACCGCGCTCAAGGATGACACCAAGGCCGAGAACGACCTGCTCTTCGTATCGAACCGCGGGGGTAACACCAAGCACATGCTCATCGCCATGGGCGTGCTCTTCTCGCACTTTGGCATGCACTTGCGCGCCGAGGACTGCTTCGACAAGTGCGCCGAGATCGATGGAAACGATCCGGATTACCTGATCGCGCACGCCGAGCTACGCCTGGCGCAGAAATGGTACATGAGTGCTGCAAAAATGTTTGAGAAATGCAAGACGACGTGTGCATCATCGTCTGCGACGTACCATCGAGCGCTCATTGGTGAAGGCACTGCGTTACTTCGCCAGAACAAGTTCCAGGAAGCTATGATCTTGTTGCTTCAGGCGATGAACAACCTGCGTTCATGTATCCACAATAGGAAGGAGAATTCAATGAGCGACTCGTCTGGAATGAGCTCCATGCAGTTTCTCGGCAGTTCTTCGTCTTCGTCGTCTTCTTCTGACGAGCAGCTGAGGGAACTCTATGTGCTGTACCACGAGGCCACGAATCTGTATGGAGGTCTCTGTTTACTGAAAGGAGAGCTCAAGGCTGCGCTCGACACGTACTACTCGGTCATCCAGAGCAGTAGGTCATCGTGGAAGAGTCCAGGACCATCATCAAGCGCTTCTTCTTCATTTGAACACTTCCAGCTTCCAATGATTTGCGTCCTACCTGGGACGCGCAACCACCAAGGCGACCTCGTGGACTCAACGAAGCTCTCCACGAAGAACCTGGGCGAAGTGCTGCGCCACTTGGACGAACTCGAGTTGCGCTACGGTCCGGACCCGTGCGTCTACTTCCACCGCGCCAACGTCCACAAGGCTCTAGGTGAGTTCGAGCAGTTTGTGCACGATCTGTCGCTCGTTGAGAGTATGGACCCGGATTTCCTCAAGATGTACATCCAGAAGGAGTTCTTCGGCGACTTCCTGGACCTCGAGACGATTTCGTGGATCCCGCTGCAGTTTGTCGAAGCGCTTCACAGCGCGTTGGAGAGACACGAGTTCATGATCCCGAGTGCTGCAACCATGACGTCACTGGTAGTCACATCACCAACAAAACAGTTCTCGCAGTTGCCGTCACCACGTGGTCGCCCCACTTCGAGCAACAAGTTCAAAGCGGGAAGAAGTGGCAGCAGCGACACAAAAGAGAAGCAAGGCAAGGCGATGCACAGACAGCTACCGCTGGTCAGCGAGGTGGCAATGTACTTGTATTTTCAGAAGCGCATCGAAGCTGGAAATGTGCTGGACGAGTACGCGCACGTGTTTCAATTGGATCTCTTCCGGCGTCTCCCCAAAGCTCGACGCGACACGTTCAGTCTGACGAACTTGGCTACAAGACAGCACCTGTCACCCTGGGAAGGTGTGGTCTTTGATGAAAGCCAGCCAAAGAAGAAAAGCGACTCGAGCGAGAACCCGGCGCGCGAGCTGATCAAGAGTGTTCTGGGCAAGTTTGGACGCAACCCATGCGTCCACATGATCGCTGGGATCGTCGAACTTGAGCTCTTTAATGCGTCAGTCGCGTATATTTACTTCACAGAGGCGATCACGTTGATGAACAAACAGCAGGCAGAGATAGCGGTAAGTGATGGTACAATCAGAACAACGACAACTTCTATTGGGGTATCCTCACTGGCGCGTCGATGGCAGCAACGAGTGCTGGATCGCGTGCGGTTCTACTGCCTCATCTGGCGCAGCATGGCGAGTCGCATCAAGATAGAGATGGAAAAAGCCGTCGAGGACCTCAACGTGGCGGCGGCGATCAAGCTTGATGAGCAGACCAGTTCCTCTACCGCAGTGAACGATCCGCTTCTCCTCGTGCAGCGCACGCTCATCATGCTGCTCAATGGACACCTAAAGTCGGCGTTCAAGCTGCTGCGGCAGCTCACGCACAACATGAGGCTCGTTGCGAGACGACGGCGACAACACGACGCGGCAGCAGGGAAAGCAGATATGTTTTCGCAGTACCACGAGTGGTTACAGATCACCGACATGTTTGGGAACGTGGGCTTGAATTCGTTCAGTTTGCTGCCACTGATGCTCGAGAAGGAGTACAGTCGTTTGTCGAGCCCCGCAACAACAGAGAACAGCGGAAGTGTGGAGAGCCAAAGTGGTGTTGTTGATGACCAAGCGCAAACAGCGAAAGCCATCGAAGAAGAAGAGGAAGCGGCTGCAGCGATCGTGCGATACGCGCTGAGCAAGAAGACGGCAGCAGTAGGAGGACGAGTGGGTGTCGGGTCTAACTTACTCCAGACCGAGACACTCGACAAGTTCTTCGAGTCAGGGCTGATCAAACTCTCGTCCAGCGGCTCGATCGTACAAACGATGCCGTTCTTCCAAGCCGTCCTGTCCATCGATGAAAGCTACTTGCCACCGACAAACTTTGCCAGTCTGGAGCTACTCAAGTGCAAGGAACAGGACTTCATGGAAGAGAAGCTCTACAATTGCTTCATCCGGCTCGGCAAGCGCTCCAAGTGGCTCCACAAAAAGGTCCGCTGGAAGTTTGAGGCATTCATCGACGCGAACCTCGCGCACGCGTACTTACCGAGCGACATGGAGACGTTGTGGCATCGCGCGCGGCTGCTACAGGACCAGGGGAACTACATCTCGGCGATTAACGACCTGTCGGGGTGCCTGGAGCTCATGAACTCGCAGATCACTTGGGAGAAAGGCAAGAAGACGCACTTGTTGAAGGTGAAAGCTGTGTTTCCGAATGAGTCCAAGCATACCCAGTGGCTGCAGCTGCTCTTGGAACGTAGTCGCCTCGAGATGGCACTCGAGAACTGGGAGAAGGCGATCCAGGACCTCACGATGGTGATCTCGCAGGTCGGGAAGAGCAATCAGCTAATTGAGGTAAGTGCACTGGATGCGAGAAGCACGTCCCTGATCCACCTGAGCCGCTTTGGACACGCGATCCAGGATCTGCAGCACACCCTGGTGCTGAGCGAGAGTAAGAAGGCGTCCTCGTCGCCTCATCATTCAACAAGCAAAACTCACGCTCAAGACCCAAGCAGCGATGGCAAAGAAGACGAAGACATTCTACTCAACTGTATCCTCATCGGCAACCTCTACTGTCATCTCGCACTCGACCAGATGAAGCTCAGCGCCACGGTCTCGCAGAAGAACGCCGCGTTCACACCACTCATCCTTGAGCAGCTCAAGACTATGCATCTCAACATGGGCTTCATCACGAAGGCAGAAGAGTACTACGACAAAGCACTCGAGATCTCACCCGAGCACTTCCTGGTCTACTACTTTCGTGGCCGCATGCTCGCGCTTTCTGCGCAGTCGAAGAAAGCCGCCGAGTGCCTCAGCGAGTGCCTGCGTCGTCACCCGATGTTCCTCCCAGCACTATTTCTGCGTGGGTGCATCTACGCACAGCAGAGCCTCACGATCCTGGCGCTCGCAGACTTCTACCGCGTGCGCCACCGCGCGCCATCGTACCCAAATCTGCACACGAGCATCGGCTTTTGCCACTTTGACTGCGGCAGCATGACGAAGGCCGTTGAGGCGCTCACGGAGGCCATGCAGCAGGACTCGGCGGACGTCGATGCACTGTATATCCGCGGTTGTGCTTTGCAAGAACTCTTCGTGTTAGAAAGCGCCGTGACAGATTTCTCGCGCGTGCTCACACTCAACAGCGAGCACTTTTGCGCGCTCTACCAGCGCAGCGTCTGCTACGTGCTCTACCAGCGGTACCGCGAGGCTCTCGACGATCTGAACCGTGCGCTTCAGATACAGCCCGAGTGGAAAGAGGCGTGGAACCTGCACGCGTACGCCTGCTTCTGCTCCAGTCATTACGAGGACGCGGTGTTCTCGTACGGCCGCGCGATTGAGCTCCGAGATGCCACTGGGGACTCGAGTCGTGGTCCCACGCCAGTGCAGCGCGACTCGATACTGTTTCTACACCGCTCGCTCGCCTACATGTACGCGAATAACTTCTCGGCCGCGCTCCTCGACTTGGACGTCGCACTCAAGCGCGACAACGAGAACTACATTGCCTTTGTGGCAAAAGCATTCATGTTTCTAAGAAGCGGAGAGTACGATAGGGCGATGCAGATGCTGCTTCACGTGCTGCCACACTACAAGAAGATGCGGTTGATGAGCCCCTGCGACGTGATCGACTCAGAGCGCGCGAAGGCTTTCAAGAAGGTTCAGGGAAGTGACCAGCGGTCTGAGAGCTTCATTGAGAATCCGTTTGGTAGTACTGGCACGGGCTTCCCGTCAGCTTCCGTGAGCCCAGACGCAGGAGAACCATCGCCGCTGAAGAAACGGCAGTCGATCGAATCATCAAAACACCCAAAGATCTCCACCACGTCCGACGCAATCTTTGCGTTTCGAAAGCTGTCGAGAGAGGAGCAGGAGAAGCGCGCACAGACCTACCGCCAGCAGTCAGTTGCCCCTAAACCAGTCGAGGCTGAACATCAAAGACGAAATTCCAGTCTCATTCCACCGAGGAGGAAAACATTGATCGGTGGCGGTCTAGCAGTGGTACCAGCGTCTTCACTCGAAGCTGCGTCTACGGATCTACAACAGCAGCAGCTGCTGCCCAATCCAGTGCTGCAGCGCCGTGCACGCAATGCCAAGTTCATGCGCGCGGTCAAGAAGCTCACGTTCGAGTACCGCGTGCTAAAAGCACTTGAGAGCGCGACGAGCGCCAAGTACAAGAGGAACAAGCAGATGGCACGCGTTCTGAGCGACCTGATGCGTTCTAAGAGCAGCGTCCCGTGGCCGAAAGGCACGTTGACATCCAACATCCTCGTCTGGGCGTTCAACCTCCTGGGAACGTACCACCTGGGCAACTGGAAGGTTGACGATGCGCTCATGGCCTTCTCTCTCGCAATCCAGGCGCACCCGTACAACCCCGTGACATTCTTCAACCGCGGGAACGTGTTCCTGCACATCGAAGTGCTGCCATCCGCTGTGAGTGGCTTCCAAGACGCGATCGACGCCGACGAGAGCTGCTTTCAGGCGTACAACAATATGGGCGTTGCACTCTTCGAGCTCAAGCGACTGGATGATGCGCACGACGCCTTTGCGACGGGCTTGCACCACGTCGAAGAGCACAAGCATAAGTCGATCTTGCTCTACAACCTGGGCGTGATCTTTCAGAACATGGGCAAGCAGGACGAAGCGATGGAGTTCTACCAGCAGGCAATCGCGCTCGACGGCTCGCGGACCGAGTTCTTCAACAACCGGAGCTCAATTCTTCATCAGCAGCTCAAGTTCACGGTCGCACTCGAGGACTACAACCGAGCCCTGGCATTGGAGACCGATGTCGAGGAAGGAAGTTCTGGCGGTGAAAACGGAAAGGTCGTGATGGTGATCGGGAGCAAAGGTGCCGCTGCTGGAAACAACCGCAAGAGCTGCATTGAGACGCGCCTGAATCGCGCGCAACTGTTCATCACGATGGGCAACTGCTCGTCGGCAATCAGTGACTTGAATGTTGTGTTGAAATCGTTCAGGCTTGGCCGCGAGTGTGAGAACAAGCGAAAGGTCATTGCCGGCGGCAGTCCAGATCGAGGCGCAACAACAAACGCAGAGTCACTTTCCTCGGACGAAGCTCTGGCAGAAGAGCTGTTAGCGTTTTGCGAGAAATGGAAGGACGCCATGCGCATCGCTGTCAAGGATTTCCTCTTCGGTCTCGACGCGTTCCCAAGCTTTGCGACTTTTGAGCTGTACTCATTCTTTGGGCTGCAGCTGAGTCTTGCGAAGGCAGCATCCGTCCACTACGCTGATGAAAGCGATGGCTATCAAGATCCTGTCGGCTCACAGGCGATAGTGCTATGTCCATTGCCCATCGAAGACCCCTCGTTCTTTGACTTCGAACGAGCACTACAACATTGGGCTTCTGAGTCACTCAACGTACACGAAGAAGCTGAAGACACTGACAACCAGCGCGAGCTCGTGGAAGACGATGAACCGGATGACAAAGTCCGCGAGAGCAAAGCAACCCTGATCCGGCAGCCGTTTGGCAACTACCTCCGTGAAGCCATGCACCACTGTCAGCAGAGCGACTTTGAGAGTGCGGCGCGTTGTCTGCTGCGCGCGCACTACAAGACGACGCTTGACAGCCCCGAGGAGTACATTCTCATCATCTGGCGCGTGCAGGTCATCATGAAATTCACAAGTTGTGGACAGCCGAATGCTGAGTCCTCTTCATTACCACCGCCACTCGATATGGGCTTTCTGCGCGCCATCACACTGCTCCAAGACTTTCTGAGCGAGCGGCAGCATCCGGAAGAAGAGGACAACAATGGTGGTGACCAGGACGAAGGCAGCACTTTCAGGAAGAAGCCCAAGCGACTACTTCGACCGAGGCCATTGAGTACTGACGACCTAGATGAGGAAGAGTTAACCGAGCAAGAGCTGCTCTGGAGACAGCAGCGGCGCGTCATTCGTGCCGATGCGTACTCGTATCTCGGAAGTCTGTACCAGCTCAATGGTCAAGTGAAGGAGGCTCGAAACACGTTCGCACAGGCTCTGCGGATCCGCAACGATCACTTCATCGCGCTGCTCAACTTCCTCCAGCTGTGCATCGTCGAGGCCGAGTACGAGACTGCTCTTGACTGTATCCTTCGAGTCTTCGAGCTTGTCTTCGTACGAGTTGCAGACAACAACACAGCGCCGCCTTCCGAGGTGAGAGGTTTGCTCAACGCGAACCGTTCAATCGAAGTGATGTTTCCAGGACTGATAGATTTACGTCCTGACTCTGAGCTGACCAGCTTTGGTGGACACATGCTGCAACTCTTGAGAGAGTACAAGAACCTGCTCTCGGCGCACATTCAGTCCAACACGTCGCACATTTTCAGGAAACAGGGCGCGCTCGCACACCTCGTGGAAGAAATCCGCCAGGCGCTTCGACGTCGAGAGTCAAAGCGATCGTCGCCCAGTGATCAGCATGCGAGCGATAACTCGATGCTCGACTTGGACGAGTTCAACCGGATCCTCGACGAGTACACTGCGTCCATTCTCGAGCAAACTGACTCAGCAAACACTTTCTCAGATGAGCCGCCCCCACTTAGCCAAGAGACGCTGCAGACTTCGTTCCTCACAGAGTTTGCTCAGGTTTGTGACCAGGTCACCCGCTCCCTTCCGCCTGAGGCGCTGCGAGCTAAGCACCCCAGACCTCCGCCATTAGACATTGCCAGTGATGCGAGCTCGCCTTCTGGGCAGAGTTCACCAAGCAGTCAACAACTGAAAGCTGCACAACGGTCGCCAAAGTCTTCGAGTTCAGCATCCTCGCGGAAAGCGAGCTCGATGCTGCTGGCGCTCCACCGTTCGACGATGACCCCACTGAGCGCGCGCTCGCATCGAAGGTCTATGATGATCAGCAACGACACTCTGGGCTCGTCGCTGAAAAATCTAACGACAAGCGGCAATAGCAGCCCAAAAGCAGTTCGAGAGTCAAGCTCTCCGCGGCTGCAGCTTCAGCCACAACGACCGAAATCTGGACCAGAGACCTCGCAGGTACGAATGGTGCTCGCCAGTGTTACTGGTTTTCGACTCGCATGTGTGGTGTAGTAGTCTAACGCTCTCTCTCTTTGCCTGTAGAAGCGACAATCGCGCCAATAGAAGTATTGATCCCACCATCCAAGCCCTGTGAGCGCAGGCACATTGTGTATGAACTGAGCTCCTCGCAGGCTGTAGCTCTTTGTCAAAATTCGTCCTTTGTCAGGTATTAGCTACTCAAGAAATGCGTTTCCGTATGTAGAACTTCCTCCTACATACATCTTCCTCCGCATTTCACACCGCGTGCTTGTTAAACGTGAACCTGCAGACGCCCGTGGACTGCTGCATCGACTCTTCTCTTGGCGGCTCCTTCAGTGGCAGCGCCAGCGCTTGACTCTGCGTCACTTCCTGCAGCATGCGGTTCAGGTCCAGCAGCGTCGACGGCTCGCAGTTCATCGCACTCGCGAGGCGGATCACACGCTGTAGTGCCTGGGAGTCGTCGCTTGAGGTCTTGACCCGGAGCGAGTTCGCCCACGCGTGCCACTCGTCGTCTGCCATAGCAGCAGCACTGGTAGTTGTGGTGGTAGCAGCAGCTATCTCAAGCGGTCCGTGTTGTTGCTGCTGCGAAGAGATCGCTGATGTTGTTGCTGTAGACGTTTGAGCGGGAGCTGTACTCTGCTGCTGCTGACTTGCTGACACTACAGTGGGACCAGCACCATTCCTCGCAAGTCGCAAGGCAGTGATGGCACCAAACACTCGATTTTCAGGCTTCTTCGAACTCGCACGACCCCTTGGTGCTCTTCGCGACGCGTCTTCCCCACTGCCAAAAACACTCACACTCACCGCCGCATTCAAAGCAGAGTCCACGAAATCCTGGTCTGTGAGCTCGTCGTCGCCGACGTGTTCCGCCGCTGGACACAGAAACTCGTCGAGCGTCATGGGCGACTTGAGCTTTAGCCGTTTGAGCAGCGCCAGGATCTGGGCGTCGAGCTTCTCTTCGTCCTGGGCAACTTCGACTGCGTCACCACCAGCTCCATTCTCGATATGGATGCCGATGCTGGCAAAGCTCTGCGCAATGAGTGCCTTGGGCACCTGGCGCCAGCAGCGGATGACCCACTGCAGTGCCTGCAATGGGTCAACGTCGTAGATGTCCATCTGGCGTTCGTCGCGCCGGTCGAGTACGTGGTCCAAGAACACGTGGCGGTAGCGGCGCTTCACGGCCGTGAAGATCGCTTTCTCTACACCCGAGAAAAGCGAGTCACCTGCGAGCAACTGCGAAGATGGTGATGATGACGACGGTGGCGACGACGACGACGAGACCGCAAAGCGCACCGAGACATTCTTGAGCGCGAGCTTCTTCACCTGGTGGGACGAGAACCTGTCCAGCAGCAGTACGATGTGCCGGTCCTCTTCGTGCATCTTCCAGTCAAGCGCCAGCAGCCACTCGCGGAACACAGTTGGGGTCATCCATGTGTTCTTATTGTACGCGTACTGGAAGCCAACGCTCGAGCTCCCTGGGTTCTTCAGTCGACTTGGGCACACGAAGAACGGGTCGAGCATGTCGCTGCCGTCGGCGTTCGTACAGAGCGCCATCGTAATGATCTTCTGCTGCTGCTGCGCGTTGACGTCGATGGTATCGTAGTCAACGGTGGCGTCCCGATCCGGGCTCATCGTGAACAGCAGGCGCGTCTCGTCCATCCAGTAAAGATCCCACGGCGCGACGCCCTCGATCGCAGCGAAAAGCTCGCTACGCGTCGTGATGAGCGGCACATCTCCACCAACTGAACTACTGGTACTGGGAGAGCGCGAGAAGCCGTGGCGGCTCTGGAACGAGTGCAGCCAGCCGTTGGAGAACTGTGGCGGGTCCGCCGTGTGGATGTCCATCATCTCGAAAAACAAGTGCGCCTTGGCCTTAATCTCGTCGCCTTGGACCTTGATCTGGCGCGCCTGGCAGTGCAAGAACCAGTTAGCGAGCGCCACGTCGAGCTCCGGGAACTTGACGCTGCGCATGCGCTTGCTCGCGAGCTCCTCGCTCTTCATGTGCTCGAAGTTGTGCTTGCGTTTGAGCGTGTGCGAGATCGAGGACTGCGACGGCGTGGACGCGAGCTCGAAGCGCGCCTTGGCCCACTGGCCCAGCTGTGCCTGCGTCAGCGTCGGGTTCTGCTTGGCGTGCAGGCAGATCAACCGCTTCTGCTCGTGCGTCAGGTTGGAGCTGCGCAGACGCGCCTTGGCCAACGACGCTGCGGCTGTAGGCGCGCGCTCGGCGGAAGTGGCGGTGGTTGCAGGAGTGGCAGTGCTGTTGAGAACACCAGCTGCTGTTGCTGCCGCTGCTGTGCTAGCGTGACCGCTCGTCGCCAACGCGTCTCCAGCAGCGGCAACGCCGGCCGTGACTTCTTCGAGCATGATGGCGCTAAGCGTCGTCATTTGAATTTTGGTTTTGGCTTGGCAGAGAAAGAGAGGCCAGCCCAGTTATATGTGAATGCACTTTAGGGACAAACTACAATAAAATGCCCAAAATAGGCACTGATAAATTTAAAGAACAAGGTCGATTAGTCAGGCGAGCTCAAATTATATCTACGTTTGTCATTTTTTCGCAAACAAGATAAAACCAAATTATGTCACTCTACTGCGTGCACCCTTCACTCGACACCTATATGATGGAACGTACGTCCATTTCGTTTCGAGTGAACGACCGGCGGGCTGTTTCGTGGTCCAGCCCCGGTCGCGGAGACGACGCCAAACCAAATTCCAGCGGGTCGGCATCTCGGTGGCGGAATGCGGCTAATTGACAGCAATGATTCGTTGGGAAAGCACACAGGAATGGGCAAGGCGATATATATCTTTCTAGAGCCTGTGGGTCCAAAGTCCTGATGGTTCGTTCGGCGTTTCATTTCTCCTCTATTTCAGAAATATGAAAGATGGCAACAGCGCATCGCGCAGAATGCATAGTTCTACTTTAAGAAACGTTGACATTCGAAGCTTTATCGCGCTGCTGTGTACGTTTGTTGTTGACTTACTTCACTATACGAGAAACAATTTCCTATTGATACTTAAGAACGCTTAACGCGTATTATATAGCTTAAGCGATTTCGTTAACGTGTATAGCCCATGCATTCGGGCTTGAGGGGTTGAGACTGAACGACTAAATGAGTGCAGGATTTGCTGAAGCAATTCGTTGTGCAATTTATTTTCGTGTGGTACACATTATCCGATAACCGTTGAAACAAACGTGTCACGCTCCCGCATCTTGCAACAGCCGCAGCATTCCGGTATTCACTTTGCACCCTGGATATGGAAGTCTAAAGTCAACATAGTGGCTGCTATTTCCAAAGCGTTACGAAGACTATCTACTCAAACATATGCTTCTCCCGACTGGATAAATCCTTTGTAAACTTTCGTTTGGTCGAATAATTACTGTGCCACAATCGCAACCTCGCGCATTTGAATGCAAACCTGCTGCAAGTTAGGTGACGCCCCAAGATGAATCTGCGAACGAACGACGACTTGTTCTGGTAGTGTTGATTTGTTTATAATTGACCCTCACACCAAATTCACCCCCAAGCTCACTAGATAGGCCATCTCGCACTTTGGCTTTGTTTGACCTGGTCGCTCTGAGTGCTGAATGACTAGTTGTGCATGCGCAGACAGTGCTTTCACAGGTGGCTCTTTGGTCACTGATCTGCTACTACGCGCAGCAAGGACATTCAGGCCACTCAATAGATGCCGCTATGCACGTCCTCGGCATCGTTCTTCCACAGCCGTTCATTGCATCGCAGGCTTTGACAGCCAAGCAGCTGATCAGATCGCTCAATCGTGGTCGTGAGTGTGCTTTGTCAGGGCATCCGTCCCAAACGACGCACTGAATGTGTTCGTGTTCAGTTCACTTCAAAAGAAAACGATCGATCGCTCTGACGAAAGCGAAACAGCTGAGCTGGGCTTTCACTCCACTCGTGAGTATACATCGAACGATGTTGGATCTGGATCGGAACATCGCGTGAAACTCCATGTTTGTCATGTGATTCAAGTAACGTTGCCGTGTCGCTCGTCGCGCAATACATTTAACACGCCTCGCCACAAGGAATTTTCTCCACACTAAAACATGAAGCGATGACGAGACCTTCACTCGCATCAGCAGTCGCAGTTTCCCCAATGCCAACAAGAGACAGAGCGATCATTTTCTAACGGAGCTCGCCCTTGTTGGGAAGAAGTGTGGGCAAAGTACCATTGTTGGGAATACGTGTCAAAGTGTACCCATTTGTGGGTTGTGGGCAGGTCGTTGCCGCCAACTTCAACTAGGCTGTCACAGTTTCTCTTCGAGATCGCGGGTTGGCACCACACGATTGGTCAGCAGAGGCCGTAGATAGAGCGCGTCACGACCTGTGTTGGTGAAGACGAAGCCAGATTGAGGTTGAGACACACTCTCCTGGGCACCTTTGGTAGAAATTATGGCTGACTTTGAGCGGTTCACTAAGTCCCAGAAACATTTGTCGTATTGGAGCACTTCTGACAAACCGCTAGCAATAGTCTATCAGACGTTTGCTATGCTGCATTTTAATTCTCGCGGATACCACATACAAATGCAAGTCAATAACGCGCGAGAATTAAACACAGTCGAGAGTGAAGGTATCATTTGTGCCACATCCGTCACAAGCGTTTTGCATCTGTCGCCTCGAATGCTTACACTGTGCCACAAGTGCTACAAAGCGATCTGTAGCAGTTTTCGAAGAACGCAATGAGTAATCCATCAACCATCGTTGCGCCGCTTCAAAGTCGCAAGAAGAGCGACACAAAATCTCTAACGAACATCTTAATCAGAAGGCACGCATCGCTGGACAAGGCAGCGGCTTCTCACACTGTGCAGCACCACCGAACCGCATTGCAGCCATAGACTCACGGACACTGCGCATGTGCAAGTGCAAGTGCGTGTCTCCATATTGGGCCGCACGTCCCACAGCCGCATGCAGCATACATATAGCAGCGGCATGGAGCTCGTACTAGGCAACAGGAGTAATTGGCTCAAGCCAAAAAAAGCACCAACCTGTTCGCAGAAAGCCCTTGTCCGTTGCATTTGGTCAGCTTTTCTGGCTTCAGCAGCCTTCTGATTGGCCGCCGCGTTATTTAAACGCCCTTTGGGTCTTCAGGACGCCATACGCCGTTTCAAGATTTCTTACAGCAAAAGAATGGAAGAAGAAGAAGAAGAGTCGTGCGTCCATTTTGGCGATCTTCGAAGAAGAAAAAATGTTTTGTTTGTCGTCGCTCGGTCGCCCAGCTCCTGTAGCTCTTTGCTTGCTGGTCGCGTCCTGTCATTCGTGAACTCGCACGCGAAGCGACAGCGACAGCGACAGAGAACGAGAGCCTGTCTGCGTGACGGAAACCCCGGCGCCTGTGCAACTCTACCTCAAAACCGTTCTCGTCGCTCTTCATTATCGCTTCGACCGTCATGTTGATAGCGCAGATGACACCGCACTCGGCGGCGGTCGCAATGCCGGTGACCTCTGACACGCACAAGAGTGCGTGCCAGTGGCGCGCGTCCCTCGCGTCCACCTACGCGCAAAGCAGCGGCAGCAGCAGTACGAGCTCTAGCTCCAGCAGCTCGTGCAGGGACGACGCGCTAGACCTAGAGGCGCTCGCGCTCTCAGCCGGCTCAGACTACGAGGACACATTCCGCTCCAGTCGGTGGCGGCACAGCGACCACGACGGCTATTACGGTAGCACCAAGAGCATTGCGTCACCGCATGGTGGCGGTCGGTCAGGGCTACCGCTCGTGTGCAGCAACTGTGGCGTGTCGTTCTTCTCACTGCAGATCACGGACGACGAACTCGAGTGCTACTGCTCGGGCGAGTGCAAGTGGAGCGTCGTCATGTACCGCGAAATGGACCGCCGCATGCACGCGCTACGGCGCCACGTGCGCGTGGCCACAGCTGCTGCGGTCGTGACGACACACGCTGCCAGCCACCCTGTGGCCACCAGCAGCAATAGCAACCGCAGCAGCTTTGTGACTTCGCCTCGGAGCTCGGCCGCCAGCACCGTGGACACTGCGGAGAGCTACACTGCGCACCCCATGGACGACGTGATACCGTGTCGCTAGAGCGCTCGACACCCACGTATTTATCAGTCGACCCAGTGCGTCTGACTGAACCAACCCCGTCCTCAGAACGAAGCAAAGCCAGATTGGCAATGGGACCATGTGAAGCCATGTGGATTGATTGCCAGCGCTGGCTCCGTTCGCCTTCTTATGTGTACCATTTGACTTATTTCCTCCTTCTCTTGATTATACATCGCGCGTCGCCGTTTATCATCAGTAAGCAACTAGGTGTTGCGTCTGCTGAGTTTTAATTATTTGCACCTGAACGAGAATACACCACTACCACTGGTTTGCTTTATCGCTTTCTTCGCTCTCCGTTTGTCGCTTCGTCGTCTGCCGGCTCGATGGATGGACGTGGAGACCTCGCTCAGCGGCAAAAATTGGAGTCATCACTACGATTTCGCTTCTCCTTGCTTGAAATTGTCGATTCTGCTCTGCTTTGCGTATTGAGATCGACTCGTCTGTCTGCAGGTGCGCCACGCCACCCCACGCTACGCGTCTGGACGCGAATGGCGAGAGGCGCGGAGCAGAAACGCTCGCACGATGGAACAAGGCTGGCGAGACTAGCTGACTAGCTGGTGACCCTTGAGCGAATAGTGATCTTTCGCGTTGTCGGTTCTTTTATTCATGTTGAGCAGTTGGCGATCAGCTCAACAGTGATATTGTCGTTGCTCAGGCTCAGATGCATTGGCTACCTTGTCTTGGGCCACGTCTGAGAGCCAAGTTCAAACCGTGATCGCCAGTCATTCGGCTCAGCTAGAGGGTTTCCCTTCTCCTCGCTCGCTCGAATGTCTCGCGAATTTGTCACTGTGTCGCTGTCGTATTCATCTCTTTCAAATCGATTTCGATCAGTACGAGTTTATTACCTGCACGTTGATCATGGAGAGAGCGAATCCTGTGCTGCGCCATCTTGCTCACTCACTGCCTTTGATTTCATTTTTCTCTGTTTCTCTTTGTTGTAACGCGGCACCAGGAACCAACCAAATTCGCCTAAACGTCAGCGGGTGATGCCGAGAAGGAGCAGACTGGCTCGGGACAGGAAAGTGCTGTCTACTCCAATGTCCTCTCCCTCAACTTGATCACACACCTGGATTCGCACGAGGGGGGGTATCAACACCCTGCTCTAATCCTCGTCCTCATCGTCATCGTCCATCTCGTCCTCCTTGATCGACTGCACGGCCCACTCGTTCACTTCGTCGCGGAGGTTGTCCGGCACGAGGTGGTGCTGCCACTTGGTCTCCTCCGAGATCCAGCTCAGCTCGAGCTCGAACGGGTGTCGCACTTCGTCGTGGAGCGTGTGCAGGCTGTTAGGAACACGGCAATGTCAGTTCGAAGACGCCGAAGCACCAAGCAAGAGAGCATGAAGAGACTCACATCTTGGCAACGTATTTCATTGCTTCGCGGCACGTCATGTCGAAAAGCTTGTACTTCTCGATCTCTGTCTTGGCCGCCTGCTGGCCCTTGCCGATGGCGCACCCGCGGTAGCTCTGTTACCATACACACACACACACCACGAGTTAGAATGGCTCCCACATGCGTAACCTCGCATAGATCAGCAAGCTCAGTGCGGTAAACGTACGTAGGTAACGCCCGAGGGCTCGACGAGGTACAGACTCGGCTTATTCTCGTCGGCATCATAGCCCGCGAGCATGACCGACGTGCCGAACGGACGGATCGAGCCATAGAGCGTGTAGTAGTGCACGTACTGGCCCATGCGGTCCGCGAGCATCTGCGGCGGGATCGCACTGCCGTAGTTCTTCTTGTAGCTCAGCGCCTCCTCGCGCGCGCGGTTCACGAGCTGGCGGCCGTCCGCGACGAGACCGGCCATTGACTGTCAATATAAGAAACACATGCACATTAGCAAAGGAAACGTGTTGCGAAAGTGTATGGCTGCATGCGAATGTGTGGACAACTCGACTTACCAGGCCGACGTGGCGGTCGATCGCGTACACACGGCGGTGCGTGCCCGGCACGAGCATCTTGGACAACAACGTCTTCTCAACGCCCATGATGATGCCGTCCGTGCACTTAATGCCGATGGCGGTGCTGAAGATCGCATATTCCATTCACAAGCGTCCAGTGAGATCATGTCAAGCGTTCACAGAGTGCTGTATCGCATTAGAGTGAGTGCACTGTAATCATACCCGCTGTTCTCCACCGCCTTCTTGGCGTACTCGACCTGGAAGATGCGTCCATCTGGGGAGAACGTACCCGCCGACAAATCGTACTGTCATCACACAAAAAGATACACTTTCTAGTTACCAAACGATCGTCTCCCATTCGCCATGCGATAGCAAGGCAAATGCCTGCATACGATGACAGCTTCTACACAACGTACCCCTGCGCCAGTGCTGCTCATGATGCTTCAATAGACTGCTCAGATACATAAATAACACACGAGAGACGAAGCAGCGATCGCAATTTGAGAAAGATGTCCAACACTTAACATGCGCGTCTTGCTTGCGCTCCGCTCTTGTGAACGAAGCAGAGCCGCAGGAGCACCAGTAACCTCACTACGCGAGTGCTGTGGTATGCGACGCATACACTTGCATAGAGAGAGCGCTGCTGTTATGTCCACACTCGAGGTCGACTCGCTGCACGCACTTACTCACCTTGGTCGCTTTCTCTTCTTTCGCTGTTCAAGCACTCTGGCGGAAATGGAAATCGCTCCCCCCTGCGTTGGATTCCGAAGGTGTCACGAAGGTCGCGCCAAGAGAGGTACTGTTCCGACTCGCTAAACGCATAGATCGCAAATTGCTTTGGTGTAACCTTAGTGAATCCAAGTCATTTGCACTGCAAAAAAGAAACGGGGAAGATTAGCTGCAAGCACTCTAACCCTTGAACAGAGGTTGTAGTGAGTGTGATGCTGATAGTGAATCCTCCATCCAGTAGAATGTCACTAACAGGAAGGTCACTGAAATAAGGAGGATACGAACAAGTGGGAAGCGGCAATAGCACGCGCTCGCGCGAATCAAGGCACTGGGGTGCGAATCCGCGAGGTCGTACGCCGGTTGATCACAATCTGGCCTGGGATCAGCTCTGGCATGATGCCGGACTCTCGCCAAGCCCCCTCAAATCGTCGTCGGCCGTCGCGTACGAACCGAGTCTCGGCACCTTCGAACACGTAAACCTCCTCATCATTTCCTGCGCACCCGTCGCCACTCCAGTTGCGTGACCCTGCATAAGACAACAAGTACTGAGCAGATCCAACACAAGAACATATACGCACCCGTCACGATCGTTTCGCCGTCTACAATGAAGAACTTCTTGTGCATCATCCGAGGAGAAACCTGCACATCAACTCCCGCGCGGCGCAGCTCTGGGATCTTGATGCCGGAGGGCCACGCCGACTTCTCACTTTCTCTTCGGTCGGTTAGAAGTCGAAGCCCGGGACCAAGGCGCACCTGAAGATCCTTGACTACGTCAGCAATCTAGTAAAATGCAAACACCGCCACAGGATTAGCA